>JABASI010006644.1:0-10633 GCA_019776505.1 Tomocerus nigrus
AAAAAGAGAAAAATTACATGAACTGAGTTGACCAAAAGTTTGTTCTAGAACTTTTTAATTTTATGCGTACGTAAACTGTTGTAAAACTCTCTACGTATATTTGACTACGAAATGATAGAGAACTGTTATATTATAGGAAAATGGGGACAATAATGTAGCCTAATGGGGCTAATAATAGCCTAATGTAATTAAAATGCTATTTTAGAATTAAAGCTATGTATATCCTGACATGGACTGAATGAAAGCAATGAAAACCGGTTTAAGACATGTAACATAAATATTAAAATCTATATATGAACAACTACTTGACACTTTGGTGGCAATTTAACTTGTAAACATATTTATTTAAGGATATTCAATTACGATACTAGTTATCAATAGTAATAGTAATTATTAGTCTTTGGCTACGGTTTATGTAATGGGTATCCATACAGTACACAAGTCATACGAGTACGAGACACGAGGTATCTACATAATTAATTATAAACACTGCTGCAAAAGTATCTACCTGAATATTATGACATTCGACCGTAGTAGTACGTGTACAAAATTTGAACTTCAAATAAGTTGATGTCAGGATGATCTAGTGTTGGTCCTCCAGTCCAGTCCAGATAATTTGACCTTACTCAGTAAATTTTTGACTTCTTTGTCCAATGGCCCTCTATATGACACAGAAAACTTGAACTATGTACGCGTTCAAAAGTTATCGTGCCCAGACAGACAGATTATTAAATTGCAGACAGACAGACAGACAAATAGGGTATTCTTATACAAAGCAGCTATGCTACTCTGAGTAATATACTTTATAATATAAAATCGTAATCTATCTGTGAGTTTACATTTTACATGTTCTTTACAATATTTTCACGTTAGCTGAATGACTGTGATAAAGACGTCCCAAGATGTTTTGATTGCTGTAATTATTTATTTGTTTCTTAAATACGGGTAGCCAATTAGTAATTTGAGTTTACCTGAAGTAACTTAAAATTCTACTTACATGAGTGTACACTGGACTGGACTTTAATAATTAATTTAGTATGGATTAGATTAGAACATTTCAATTAACATCGACATGCATACATACAACACAACCATGAATCATGATAATCCTTTGCTACTACCACTGCTATCATTTTCAATGGTATAGACATTGAATAAATATTTCATATGCATTTTTCGGAATTTATAAGGTAAGCTGACTGTCAGGATCAAATCCAAGAGTTTTATAACGGGCGGTAATAGTTTTCATTTCTTGATCTGTCGGTTTTTTACTAATGGAAGTGATATACCACCCAACACTACCGGTAGAACCATAGCCATGTTGTAGAACATTAAGTATGCTTTTTAAACTAATTTCGCTTAGCAAAACGTAGCAAATAATTATAGTAGCATTTGTAGGTAGATTTATCACAGCCTTTTTTATATTTGATTATTTGTCCTTTATTATATGAAAAAATAATAATTAAAGAACACAGTTTCTAAGCCTGTCTTTTTGATCAACACTTAATTGACAATTGAAAGCAATTAAAATATGTATTAACACTTTGGATGAAACAATAAATCGTTAATATTATTCATCTTACGTCAGTCACATTCGTCAGAAATTTACGACACATATTAACTGCTTTTAAACGCCTCAAAATTCACTTTCACTGGAGACACGAAATTGTACACCAATTTTGAATGTGTGTAATAATGTTCAAAATTCAAAATGTTTCATCTTTAAATAATTTGTGCTGCTTATAATTAATTATACTAAATGTATTTAGGGGGAGTATCTACTATCCTTACCTATGTGAATATGACATTCAAATATTTGAACTTTGTATCCCATCCCATCCGTTCATGAGGTGACCTCGGCCTTTTCCCAGGGACCCGATTTGGAATACAGTGGTCCATTTTGGACCCCTAGGCCTAGATAACACATAGATAATTTAAAAGATGTCCGTTCAAAAGTTATCGTGGCAAGGGACGGACGGACAGACAGACAGATAGGGCATTTCTATACAGAGCAGCTTCGGTATTTTGAATAACATAGACTTTATATAAAATTGTAATGTATCTGTGAGTTTACATGTTCCTTACAATATTTCACGTTATTTGAATGACTGTGTCCCAAGGTTTATTGATTGTTGTAATTATTTTATTTGTTTCTCAAATACAGATGGCCAATTAATTTTAAGTACCTGAAGTAACTTAATTACTATTAATTAGTAGTCTACATAGTGAGTGTACACTGGACTTTAATAATTAATTTATGGATTAGATTAGAACATTTAAATTAGCATCGACATACATAGCATTTGAGGTATAACATTTCTTGACTGCTGCCACTCTGCCAATAATATTTTCATTGTCAACAGCAGACATTGAATAAATATTTCATTTGCATTTTTCGGAATGTAAGGTAAGCCGACTTTCCGGGTCAAAGCCAAGAGCCTTATAGCTGGCGGTAATAGTTTTCATTTCTTTATCCGACAATGTTTTACTAATGGAAGTGATATACCACCCAACACTACCATCCGTGTAGCACAAAACGGATGCAAATGCGTTGTGATCCCCAGTTGAGCTAAATTCATCCATGTAGGTAATGTAGACTTTAGCGGATTCCTCTGTGAAATATCATAAGAGAGATATCTTTAATTTTGGATTCATTTTACGTTATTCTCACCAAATGTGTTCACATTTAAAATACACTATTCTAATTGAAAATAATAGCAATGAGAGTATGGGTTATTACTTTTGATGCCATTTTTATCGCAATAATCGCACTCAAATACGTGATATTTATCTGAAAATGTACAGTTCCATGGTGCGCTTAGTTTGTCATAACCAGTAATTGTTCCTCCCATAGTTAAACCATTTAAGTCAATATTCAGTCTGAAACATGAAGCATCGTTGTCAGCTGGCGTGTCTCCTCGTTGAAACAACTTTGCCCATCGTTTTTGAATGACAGAATTTCCAAATGGCACATTCCATCCGGTTTTAAACATTTTGTGAATCTATCAAGTACATTTTATAAAATTAAGTAAAAATATCAACATTTTCTCCATTAGGATCGCATGTCATATTTTGAAATAAAATTAAAATTATTGAAAATTTTTGACGGTGTTTATCGCACATTTTACAGTTGTAAAATCCTTCCAGTCCACCTCCACTAATTAGCAAGGTAAATTTTATTTATCTGAAAATACTTACATATGCTGCGTCGTTGCCATTTATAGGCGCTGGGGTTGGTTTTGCACAGAAGGCAGCCCCTTCTTCTCCGTTCACCAAAATAAATGTGAAACCCAAGTTGAGGAGTGCTAAAACAGTTGATCTTAACTTTGACATAATTTCAAGTCTCTCTAGGATGATATTATGCTTACGTGGAGACATAAGACTGTATCTTTAGGTCATGCAGTAATGAATCAGTTTATATACGATTCCCTTCGCTATTATTTTACTATTTGATGATTCCTAAATTGGTTATGTAATTAATCTCTAAAAACAAAGAGTAATAATTTCATAATTAAATAATTTATTGGGATGTTTTACGCAAGTGCTCTAAAAAATAATAGCCATTTATTTTTACACTTCAAACAATAATTTCAACACAAGGGGCAAATATCTATATAGGTACCTACTATACTTTAAATAACGTCACAGCATTAAATTAGGTAATTTATGTCATTAATTTAACTGCTGTAAGTACCTACTATACAAGCGAAGAAGCTTCATTTCATAATAAATTAATAACATATAATAATAACTAAAGACTGCTGTTGGGTAATGTAGAACCGTAGCCATATAGTAGAACATCATTAAACTTTTGCTTTTTAAACGTTTGCTTTTTAAACATAAGTTCTGAGCACGTAGCATATAATTAGTAGTATTTGTAGGTTTGTCATAGCCTTTGAGTAAAACTTAAATAACCTTAATTAATAATTTTTAAATTTTTAATTGTCCTTTTTTTATTTGAAAAATTAGTTAAGAACACAGTTTTTAACTGCTGTTTTTAGATTAATAATTAATTGACAGTTGTTAGCAAATAAAATATTAAAACACATTGAATGAAAGAAACAATAAATCGTTAATATTCATAATATTACGATTTACGACAGTTACATTCGTCTGCTTTTAAACGCCCAAAAATTACTAATAACATGCATCGGTAATTCATTTCATTAAGTAAATCAGTAATAATATTGATAATAATTAACAAAAAGACTGTGGAAATTATATTTCTAAATTATCAACAGTCATTTAAATATTTACTTCCACTATGATAGAAATATCTAAGACTAGTTACACTAGTTACACACTTAGAGGTTATCTTTGAAATAGCAAAATCAACGAAAAATTGAATAATAAATAGTAATAATAAATCCAGATCCAATTAAATTAAATATTCGTAAATACACTAAATTTGATTGAATGTGATAATGTTCAAAATGTTTCATCTTTAAATAGTTTGTGCCATTAAATACTTAATACATAATATTACAGAATTATTGTCATTTTAGTACTTTCGCATAGTACTTCTTTGCTATTAGCGGAATTTAGAGTTTAATTGCAAACAAAAACGCTAATGAGAAGGATGGTGAAGTAGATTCCATTGAGATAAACATTTTGCTCTTGTCCCGGACTAACTCCACTTCCATTCCCGTCGCATTTGCTTCCATCGTCATTTTTTTCATAGCCTTCGTCACACTGGCAAAAACTTGTAGTTTTATTACATGCTGCATTCTCTACGCAAAGAACAGGAAATTTCTCGGTGGATCCTCCGCAAAAGAAGCCAACTCTCGTTTCACATCTTTCGTCCTCCTCGTCGTAGATATCTCTCTCCTCGTGATGACATTTGCATGTGCGACTTTTTGTTTCACAGCTCAGACGCTTAGAACGATCACATAGAAGAGCTTCGTCCATTACTGAGGGGGACGGATCGCACATTTGTCCAAAGTCTAGTTCCCCCACATGAGAATGATGAGAATGAGGATCTGCAGCATCGATAGAAATCGGTTGTGTCAAAAGCAGTGTGCCAAAAACAGTCACAGTTGCCATAAGCAAAGAAAACACTTCTATTTTCGTTGATGCCATTATGAGAAGGATAAAAATTTGGAGCTTATCGTTCTGCTATATGAATCTTGAACTCGTTTGTTTATGTCTTGTAGATCCTTCTGCGTTTTACGATCCAGTTAATGGAGCGTGCGGAAAACTTTTGCAATTATAATTTTTCTATCCCCAATAATTGCACTGCTGAACCTACACAAAATATATTTTTCGTTTCATATTGTGATGTAAATTCTTATTGTCGGTAATTTTATCAATTTTATGCTGTAATTGAGTATTAAAAAATCATAAGAAAACAGTTTTCCTACGTCGTTTTGCTTTCTTTACTGTCGAATTTAGCTCTTTTTAGTCGATCGTCTTATCTCAATGATTTAACTGAAACATTATAATAGTAATGCGAATAAAGACACTATGATTAGTACACCTAATTCTTTTTAGTGAATCGAGAATCGTGGATCATTTCGAAATATTTTTATGCTTAATATTTTTATTCTTATAGGAATAATTTTTTTATCTTTGTAGTTTGTAACTTACCGATTGAGAGAGTTTGAGGTTGCACTAGAAATGAGACTTACTTAGCATGTATCTGTACGTGTTTGAAAACTGAAAGCGTTCTTCCGCTAAAGAAAGAAAACTAATTATTTCAATGTATTGTTGAATTGTATTGTTGAACTTACAAAAAGTCTTCCGAATTATTTAGTAGAGCCCTTTTGCCTGTGTCTGTTCAATAGATGTATTCCCTGCAAAATTTACGTCATTACTGTAACAGTAGGTATAATGGAAAGCGACTTGACTCCTATTCTCCGTTACACTCATTGCAAGTACCGAGAAAAATATTGGCATCTTCACAAAACATATTTTTAAACTTGTGTAGAGATGTACTATGCATGCAGTTTAGACAGATGCAAAGGGATAGCAGATCCGCGTGCAAAATCCCAATGAGACTCCGTAGTCAATTCGTTTAAGCTCCGTTAAAACTCCTACTAGTATAGTAGCCGACAATTAAAAGAACAAACTACAGAAGGAGAGCATGGCTTTTGCCTATGTGTCAAGAGATTAAATTAGCAGGAAGAGTTTTGCATTCCGCAGAGTAAGGTATTCTCGGTCAAAGCAACTACACAGACAGTCAAGCCAACACATCACTCCATGTCATCATCATCACTTATATCTCTAAGAATCGTTTAACGCAGCGGTAACTGCTGCATGCACAAGAAAATAATATGTGGAAGTCATATAGGAAGACTATTGTAAATAGAATATTGTTATCAAACTCAGGAAACTACATAGAAAACACATTAAGTTTACTCCGTACTTAAATATGCTGAATCTGTTTGCCTAGATCTTTGATGTTGAGGTGCACGCGGAGATATGGGCTTTCTTTGCACATGTCTCTGTCTAATTATTCAGTTCTTCGCAAATTGAGACGTATAAGAATGCAGTTATATGTATAAGCAAGGCATGTCTACTATTGTCTACATCTCTGTACTAGAACCACAAAGAAAAGTAATGTAAATAGTACGCCGTAATTTTATTTAACCTTCTCGTTTTACGGTGCAATGTATTGCTGGTGGGTTTAATTATTGTTATGACTCGATAGTATACTTTCCTATATATACTTTGTTCTAGTAGCATTTGTTTGCACTGGCTAGATATAAAATGTACACGTGTGTATCTTGTGTCTGAAACAAAGGCAGAAGCAGACAGTAAATTTTTTTAGGCACTAAATACATTTCCACAAATACCAACCATTTTGTTTTTTAACTTATAATAATTGGATATTACAATTTTTACTATTATTACTAATTACTAAATTATTTAGTAGGTACCTGGTGAATTTTTAAAAACATTAACATTTGATAAACAAAAAATTGAGAATTATAAAAACCATTCTTTATTAGAATACTTCGTGCTAAGGCTATTCAGAATATTTCTGCCCTGCATGTTAAACTATTAGTAATTCGGAGATTTAATCCGGGTGTTAACAAATTATAGGTAAGGATTCTTTACGTAGACAATTCATACTAGGTTTGGTATACAGTTCGTTGTATAGTCACCAAGACTTTTTGCTAGCTTTTCTGTTTCTTCGATATTTCGCCTAAGAGGGACTAGCCATTTGTGAGATTTGTAATTTTCTTGAAGATAAATTAAAGCTTCTTTCTGCATTTCCAAGACCAGATGAAAATATTTGGAAGCAGATTCTTCATTCCAATCCAAGGACTTTTCTGTTGAATTTGATTCCAATTTTCTTTTTCCATTTAGTAGCATTCCTTTCGATAGATGAAACAAAAGAAATGCTGAAAAATCATCAAAAGAGAATGAGAGTATAGAAAACCAGTAAAAGGGTATTTATATTGGAAGCGAGTATTTAAAATACTTAGAAATGTTGATGAATTCAATCAAGATATACCTCTGTATTCACAATATCCTGGAGTAAGAATATCCGCTATTTTTAGAAGGTCTTGACATCGTTTAATGTAAGAATCTAATTCTTCTTGCGAAAGTTTCTCCAAGGAACTTTCTTGTTGACAGGTGATAATCCTGGTATGGATTTCTTGTAGAACGTAGTGGTTTGGATGCAGAATTTTCCCACTGTAGTTATCGATAAATTCCATTAGGAACTCGACGCTTTCTTCAGGTACAAGTAAAAAATCTTCTTTGGGAAAGCCTGCTTCCTCTTCGGCATCTTCGATAGTGCCCATCACATCCAAATCACTTTGCACCGCTAGACAACTCCCACACTTCCAATCAGAAAATGAATCAACGGGATCAATTGGAAGCAGATAGCCTTCATCGCAATTTGGACATTTGATTGCTGACAGATTTGTTCCTAATTCAGTAGGATCTAAGCATCGATGACATCTGCAAATAAATAGCCCCGAAATTTCCATTGGGATGAGGCGTCTTAGAGTTCCGTACATCAGTTCGCTATCGTTATATGACACTGATATCATTGTATCCTTCTTTATTGTCACATTAGAACGAATTGTCAGGATGGAAGAGGAGTCAGATGTAATCCCTGTCGACCAGGATGCATTCGGGACACAACCGTGAGAAATCAAACTGGTTTTAAGATAAATGTGACATTTTGATCTGAAAATATTGAAATATACAACTTTTGAATATTCTATGAACTAATTCTCGACTTTCATGACTATTCCGTGTAAATCCCCATAAATTCTCAGAGCAGAAATGCACTTAGTTTTCCCAGTTCTCTCTTATACTACATTTTAAAAATAAATCTAACGACTATTATGACAGAAAACCAAAAATGATTTTTTTAGGAACCAACAATGGGAGGAAGAATTAAGAAACCCAATCATTTATCACAGATTAGAAACAGAAACACAAAGAAATTCAACACTGGTGTCGATTATTGTAAGGCTATGGTTATAATATGTATAATAAAATCGCTTATGCAAAAAGCTTAGTAATGGCTACTATATCACTGATTAATATTTCATACGTTGAAATGATGCCGCCAATTTTCTCAGGTAAAGAATGTCCATTTACATCAATAATGCCGCTAATTTTCACAATGTCCTTTTCATCGTAATTTTTTTCCGGGAAATAAGTTTGGAAATTCTCCAGGATTTTCTTATCAGCGGAACAGATGTTGGGCATGCTTTGTCGGATTGTATAATTATCGTCCATAGTCATTAATTGCGTCCACTTGGTGGGATTTTTCGTTTTCAATAACAATAATCGCAAAATCACTATACTTTTGTGTAAAATGGGCTTTTTGTGTGGAGGAGGGTAGACAACGTGGTTTTGAGAGAAAACCATGCATTCGTTTTCTGCATGGCAAGGAACCTTAAGTTTTAAATATTTACATAATTATAATTAACATTTAAAAACCTTTATAATTTTTCAACATCATTATAAATTGTGTGGTAGTAGAAAAATATTATAATCGCATATATTAAGTAATATTTTGATTTGTGTTTATTTTTAATTTTTATCACCTTTTCACATTCAGAATTGCAAACGGGCCAATAACAAGAGGAACAGAGATTGTATAGAGAATCATTTGAGTGTAATCTGGAGCAACATGCTAGACACAAGGGAATGTCTCCTTTTCCATCACTAGGGCCGGTTATGAAAGGTTCTTCCTGAATAATGATTTCCCTAGGTTGTATATCTCTACTTGCGACGAGGTACCTGCCTAATTCTTCGGAAGATTCCATTTTATACGGGCACTTATTTTCCCTGTTGTCATTATCGCTTACAATTTCTAATTCCTTCCCTTCCATGTTTGAAACTTTATCTTAAAGTAGAGAAGATTAGTTGAAAGCAGCTAATTACTGATGTTGATTCGTCTATCACCTACCTGCATAATTTAGCCTTTAGGTAGGTACATATTTAAATCACAGTCTCCCTAGTTCGTAGATCCTAAGATTCAATTATGCAGATTGCTAAAGTGGAAATTTAATTTCCCAATTAATTTCCCTCCTCCGAGCACAGACACTAGACACTAAATACCAAATTTCTTTCCGCTAGCTATCTAACTGTTTTTGCTAAGGAATTGGAGCGAGAGATCTTACGAGTGTTTTTCTTAAATGAGAGTCCAGCATGAAAGAAACTGGCTTAGATTATGGCCAACCACGAAAAACTTTCCTAGATGTATGTTGTATAAATTCAATGTACTGTTATGCATAATAGTAAATCCTACATCTGTCGGATTCTCTCTCATGAGTATAAAAATAGACAGAAATAAAAAATTGGACATGTCGCAACTATTTTCGCATTGATTTGGCAAGGCAGAGCATTTGCAATGGTCTACCATTTAGTATATACTATACTACAGTGTTAAAGTAGTGAATAAATAAATGAATACCTACACACAAGTCGCCAAACTTTCTAGGGAACATTGCTCGGGGGCTTCTTTGGAATTGCAAATTCTCATTTCCACTCTAATTCATTCATGAAGGAGCTTATAGAAGTTAAGAGGATCATCTCATGGAAGTCAAGTTGGACCCGGTGATGTTACAGTTAAGCTATCTACATAACGAACTTTATTTGGTTTACTAATTTTAAGGTACCTAATTAAAGTTGTGCCAACCAACTCCCGGCGTACTGGGTCGAAAGACTCTAGAAGTAATTCTTGTCATGGCTAGATACATACACAGACAATTAGTTCCTTGTTTGTAAACTTTTCTAGATTGTTTACTATTCGTTCGAGTTCTTTCGTTCTTGGTGCACAGAATACCTTCAATTATAAGCAAGTGTTGTACTAGTTTAGACCTATAGGCGTCAGGTTTCCACTTTGAATATTTTACTGCGTTAAAAATAAGGAAAATATTGCTAGTAGATAATTATAATGTTGATGAACATACTTAGTATTATGCAGGTATTTATCAAAGTTTATTCCAGGCAAATATACATAAAATATGTATTTATATATTATTTATTAGTATGTGTATTGCACTATGTAACAAACGCATATAGTAGTAATGGTAATATGTAATATTTGAAGCGAACGAAGAATTTACGACGTCAGGAATTTGCTTTTGTTCATGCAATTACCTGCATGGATAATGGATACCTCATTATTCAGAGTAACGCAATTGCTCTGTATGCTTTC
>JABASI010006645.1:0-10632 GCA_019776505.1 Tomocerus nigrus
AATTCTGAAGGTTAACCATCCTCAATACATCGGGAAAGTGAAAATCCAAAAATATGGGAATCTGCAACCGTCCATCTAAATCTTTATATCGTCAATAATTCGAGCTGAAGAATACACTCGTAAATCATCTACTCTCATTTGGTAGAGATTAATGAACTAGTATCCGTTTTTTATACAACAGCAATTAATTGACAAATTGTGCCTATATTAATATTATTAGTATGTAAGTTCTAAATATCTCTTACTCTGCAGGAAGTACATCACAGGTCATTGCATTGACGAAAATAGTAGAACGGTCCATAGATGTATTACGTACTTAAGTGGAAATTACGACAAGAGGATGTTGATTTTGCCCTGTGGAGAAAACTGTTGTTAAAGAAAGCTGGAGGTATTAAATATTAAATAAAATGTCAGTCTCGGGAGTTTTATATATAACAATTTCCTAAGCCACATCTAAAGTTGGAAAAGTCTGAATAAAGTCTCAACTACTTTTCAAACAGGAAATTATTTTAAAAACCGAGTTGCGATTTTGAGTTGAAATTACATCAAACAGTTTCGAAGAAGAAAAAAGCTAGTATTTTAAATCACGAAGATTCGCAAGTTAATTTAAGAAATGAAAAGGAGCATGACATGCACTCTTGTCTATTTAAAGAAGACATTACATAGTCAAAAATTCAAAATTGAGGGAATAATTTCCCTGGTAAATGTGTAGTTGAATTAGTGGATTTTCCCAGGTTTGCATGATTGCATTTCAAGCATAACTTATTTAATTTCCTGTCAAGTTGTCTCTGTAAGTTGTTTATTGCAAACTACTGACATAAGATAGAAAATGGATGCAGGGCAGCAAGGTGGATAGCTGAAGAATCTAAATCCGTATAATATACTCTTTTCAATTTACAGTCCAAGATGAAATAAAGGACTTACATCATTTTCTAGAAAGTTTAAGTTTGGACGGTGTAAATTCAGGTCCGTAACATGCTTCACAGAAAAATTTTAACCTTAAATCTAATAAACTCGATCCAATAACGTATGTATCTAAGAATAGAAAACACAAATGCATTTACAATGCTAGTACATTTAAGTATGTGCATACTAGTAGGTACATTTTCTTGTGCAAGTAAGTTATATCTTTGGAGAATGAAAAGATGTTTTAGATTTCTATTCATAAAGGAATGTCTAAGAATGATGTATCCTAAACATATCTGTTTAAAATGAACAGGTCTTGTTCTGAACTTTTTCTTCTTTCATATACATAAGTAGTGCAATTCAATTTTCTATATTTGTGAGGGTAATATACTTACTACGCAGTTTCCACTGTGAAATAGTAATGTAGGGGTTATTTAAAATTTTCCAACAAGTTTAGTTTGAATGAATCAATTTGAAATCTTCTTTGAGGCGTACATGTACATTTTGTTCTATTGCGCAGTTGATAAAATATTTTCAGTCACTACTATATTATGGTTAGGACAGTGTTACGAATGTATTTAGAAGAGGATATAATAATATAGTGTGGGATGTTGTGTCCTTCTTGTGTCGTGTATCCTAGCTGGGATATACTTACGTGTGCACTCTCTAAAAAAATGAGAGAGTGCAGTGGAGTCTTCAACTTAGCTCACCTAGTATTACTATTATACTTAACCATAAGAAAAGAGGTTTACCAAAGTATGTATACACAAACAGAAAACGCATTCGGATTTATTTTACTTTCTTAGGGTTTGCTTAGCTGCCGGAGGACAAGTACAATAGACTTTGCTTTCCTTTCCTTTGGTTTTCGTGGATGTGATGTGGATTCGGATTCCATTTGAGAACTTTACCTCTCTTTGCTAAAGTGAAGGAGGATGCCGAATAAAAGCGGCATAATAAGAATGGCGAAATAAGAATAAGAAACTTCTTTTCTGAGCTTAACAATAATGCCATGTTATGCTTGTGCACAGTCCTTTTTTACATGAGAAACTCTAGTTGTTCCGAGTTTGAGCATTACTAGTCGACTATTTTATAGAGAGAGGGACTTTAGATAGGTATTTACTATGTACACAGTATTCATTCTTCTATGCAAGCACATCTAGTCAACTTATTCGAATTTCTTAGCAAAGTTTACGTGTCTATCTAAACAGTATGTATGTGCATAGCTGCACATAGCCAAAAAAACTGTGACATAACACACACACATGTACATGCATGCATCAAATAATGTATGCGAAAGGATGTAGAGATCTATGCTCTTGTGCAATGCAATCTTATGCAGCGCTTATGTATATTTACTTTCCTGTGATGCTGATGTTGATGTCGTGATGCTTCGGGCAGAGCCTAAAGCTAAGCTTAAGCTTAAGTAGTACACTAGTGCTACATGCACTAAGTCTTAGCATACATACACAGATATCCTCTTCTAATATAATGTGATTGAATTCAGAGGAAAACGAGATTCATGGATGCAAAGAGACTTGCTCCGGCTAAACTGAATTGGGAATAGTAGACTTTCTCCTCCGCCCTGTTTACTTTGCCCTACACTACTAAATTTATGTATTCTCTCATTTATTTTCCATCTTATTTATTTTGACTTGCGTTTTTGAATTCTATTTCCTACTCTGACTCTCTCTCTCTCGCCGTATGTACATTTCAAGTCACTGTTCTTTTCAAAGGCACTTTGTTCACTATTTCATTCTTCCAAATGGAAATGGTGTTGGGCGTACTCTACACCATTGTCAAGCACAATACACATTGAAAATCTCAGAATTCGCAAAAAGTTAAAAAAAAACTTTTTTCTTAAATTTTTTACAATGTCAGTATGACTACTGTAAAGAAATCTCAAACTATTCCAGTATCATCTATTCCATTCCGACTAACAGGTTGCACACTCTCATGTATGTACGCAATCTTGGAACTGCTTTCTCTACATCATTTTATTATTACCTATAGACAAACCTAGGTAATATTTACAACTTATATTTATGTCGAAAAAAGTTATCATTAAAAACTAAGTCATCTTCCACCTGCAATATTGCTTGATGCAGAGATATTAATTTGAACGATTAAATAATTGGGTGCAAGTGAAGGCATTCCAATTTTGATAAATATTCCAAGGATGATTAAGCTGCTAGACCAATAGTATGCATGTAAATAATATTTGACCTCAATATTGTATTATAGGTAGGTACCAGGTACTTACTTGATAAAATCCCATTGTTTTGCATCCTCCGGTGCTGATTGCATGGACATGTAACGTTATAGCCTTTTTTACTCTGTGCACACTACTTTTTTTCAGCCTCTGAAACTAGATCAATCTTTCAAATAAAGATTTATATATTTACTGCAACTGTCAGAATCTGAAATGAAACTCATAAAATGCATAGCCGCAAGCAGATGTATCGTTCGCTAGTTTCTATTATGAATGCTACGCAGTGCATACTATATTATTATATTTAGAGTTTACTTAGGTGATGCTAATAAAAATATACTCATGATCATGATCATAGACAGCCATTTTGATACCAAATGCAGTTTGGAAAGTTATGAAATGTAAGTTGTCGGAAATATATTCGCTGCACTTGATGCATGAAAAGTTCTAGTATAAGATGCTTCATTAAAAACTAGAAAAATATTTTGAAGCGTTTTAAATAGAATCTATTTCTCAAGGTTCATAAGTCCTAATCAACTGAGGAAATGCTCCAACCAATCGCTTCGCTTGCTTCGTCGAAAATATAAATATATTTATCAAGTTCAGTGAAAGCACTTCACTTTCAAGATGAAGTTAATTTTGCCTAGTATCATTATTTAATCAATCCTACTACTTTATCATTATCGATGAAAGCCTTTGTGGCATATTATTTTTATTATTTGCAGCTGCAGTTACCGTAAAATATCTATCTGTTAACCAATAACAACAGTAAGTAAAAACGTATTTTGCCTGTAGACAGTATAAAGATGTCCTTATATAAGTAGTCATTGGATTTCAAAAAAGCGAAATAATGGTTTTAAAATCTTTTCAACTTTAGTTTATATGCAAATTATAAAAATTACTGGAATATACAATTTAGATTATTTGGTTGTACCTGAATTAAAAGTGTGATACCGTTTCGGTAAAGTTCTGTGTAGTATGGATACCTGCAGTAAAGGAAGACGAATTTTAGTTGTACGTTTAGGAAACTATGTACATAACTCAACAGAGTAACAATTTAATCACTTATTAGGTTAGGACTTAAGGATTTCTAAATAAGAAGAATAGAAGTGACTAGGAAATTATGTCTAGTTCTTGTGTTTACATTGTGTGAAGTGGATAAGTATTATGGAAGTAATTACACGCACGTAATTTGCATTCATACAAATGAAGAGTGTTTTCAATCCTTCAGCGTGAAAAACAATAAAAGTTGGTTGGTGAGAGTTAGGAGTTACCTTGTATGGATCCTTATTATCCTCTCTTTTATTAATGTCCCAATGTAGAATCTAATTCTGTAGAGAAATGTTGCATGCGGTGTTGTTTAAATAAACTAAATTGCAGTCAGGCTACAGTACTTAAAGATAATCTATTGTATTACTTAAAGGAATAACAAAGTAAGAACAGCAGCCTAAACTTTGTGAACAATAAGTCCCACATGAAAATTATAGCAAAGCAATAGTTCTCACCCTCCAACTTTGATGTAATAAATAATTCTACATAATAGTAATATCTCTTCACGCGTGAATAATGAAAGCAATTAACTGTACAAGTTTTTGTTACTAATCTTAACTACATTACGATACATATCTCTCTAGTGCTATAATATTTTAATGGTGCTATGTAACGTATAGTAGTGTATAGCCTACTTCAGTACATTGATAGATAGTTAAGTATAATCGTATTTTATAATGAAGCCCGGTCCTGTCAAAAAGAAACTAATAATTGTCTTGTGGTCGGCACAGTATGGAGTCTCTCAGAGCTCCTGTCCCTTTTCACAGCAGGATTTGCTTGTCTTCTCCTCGTTCAATTTCATTCATTACATATCTGTGCCACACACTGATAAACTTTACTTGCTACTACGAAATTAATATCTATTCTTCACTCATGATATTACTATATGAATCATTTAGTTTACTGTTAAATCGATGCAGATAAATAAACCAATATTAATTGCTAGCAAATTATTCGATTATTTTTTAATGCTTGTTTAGATTACCTGTGTACAGCTAGGGACAAGTGTATTATTATTAAGACCATTATCGCTTACAAACCTTTGGTAAACACTATTAATATAATAGATATTCATAGACACATTCATAGACACATTCATACAATATCTAAATCCTAAAAGTAATTAGTTATTCCAGTTTGTTAAGCCGTTAATGTTGCAATAATATTGTTAATTATATAGGGAGTGCTTCCATTTGGCTACCACCAAAATTACAAATGGTGCAATTTAATTCTAGAGAGTCTAGACTCTAGACTTAAGACGTCTACGAAGTTATGTAAATATTACTAAGACACCACTGCCTGTGCACGCACCAATTTGGCTCTATAGCTAATTTTAGATATCGGTAGTTAATCCTAAACGGAAATGCTTGAAATATCAGAAGACTGCATTATTTAGGAAAATATTATTTTGTTATTCTTTATAAGAATGGAGTAGTGTTTTAGGCAGACTGGGAACTTTCAGTTCATGTTCTAAATGCAGACTTATATTTTTCAAAGGCATCCTTTTCCTACCGACGACGGTAATTACTGGCGGATGTGAATGTCTCAACAAACTATGCAGCAAGAATGTAATAACTATTTGCAAAAGAATGCTAAATAGATTATATATAGCATACATAACTCTGTGATTAATCAAAATGTCATACTAACACAATCTTAATTTCAATCGATAAATAGGCGTAGTTCATCAAGACGCTCGTTAACATTGTGACATATTACAACAGGGCATTAAGCCTGTAGGTAGATATATAAAACAGAACGTTTTTTTTTTTAAATATCGTACTACAGTCTTGTACTTAGGTATATTTACTTGCATAATTACTGTAATAAAATATTCTGAAATGAAGCACTTAAAAATACGCAATCACCAGCGCCAAGAGAAACATCTACTCAATCTATATGAACGTAATTATTAATAAATGACAAAAATTTGGCAAGGGATTTGGAATTCCAAGAAATTAACCGAAATCGGTATGTTTATTTTACTAGTTGTGTTGTGTTTACATTAAGTAATGGTGTAGTTAACATTGTATGGTACTTTGGTACTAGTACAAGTGCATACATGTATTTGTTATTCATAATATTTTCTTTCTCTTGATCATAATTTGTCATTTCTAAATATTTGGATCGCAAATTGTAATACAAATGGAAAATCCGAAGAGAAATTGTTCAGCGTATTCCTATTTAACAGAATCGAGGGAAGGTGGCGTTCGTTTAATAGAAGCGTGCTAGTGCAGTGCCAGTAACAGAGTTCTCAGTCTCACTCCCTTCTCGCTTGGCTCCTTGGCCGGCCGCTTGGCTTGGCATTAAACAGAACCAAGAAAAGTCGTCTTAATAATAATGCCTGGCAATTGGATATAGAAAATGTCTATTTAGTATTCAAATCTACTGTTACAAGTAGTTGACTTAATTACAATTATGTAGGTAACACGTGGTACATCAGGTAAGCATTATTGTGAAATTGGGTTTATTGAAAAACACAATTTAAAGAATCAAATCTGTCGAAATCCCTATATATTATATTTGCGTATAAGAATACAATTTTTACTGAACAAAAGTAAACACACACTATAGCTACACCTTCATAATGATAGGAAATTATTAAAACACAAATGGCTAATTGCAATTTTTAAATAAATGTAATTATTCTCCTAATTATAGAGTGTAGGCAAAGAATAAGCAAGTATATTCATATATAGCTACTGTTCTGTTTTAGCTTAAAAGTTTTTAGTGTTTAGCTAGTGAACAGGATAGTAATTTGGTTAACAAAGTTTTCAAATCTTGCGTGTTGATTCCAAATGGTTTTCACAAAGGGAATTAAAGTGGCATTGAAAGCTAGAGTGGCCTAATTTGAGAAACTCTTGCGAAAGACACGCTAGCTTACATGTCATTTCCATTTGTTTCCATCCTTAAAGTAAATTTTAGTTGGTTATTTTGACTAGCTGTAGCTATAAAAAGAGCCACAACGTTGTTCTCGTTTCCGCTTAGACGGTTTCAGCTTGAGCTACTACTACTACCCATCGGTCAGAAAAGCGCTCCAGAAATATTACGTAAAAGCGTTTATATAAATAACCACATCATCCTGAACAATATATTTGGCTATAATTACGAGCATCATATCTTTTTCAGGATTTTGAATGCCCAAGACATTTCTAGGTCGGCATGCTCTCAACTCAACACTACTACGTTTGTAATGGAAGGGCCAATTTATAATTTAGTGATGTACCTTCCTATAGCTCAGCAACAACCCATTTATGAATCATTTATAGAAACAAAATAGTCTACCTCTACCTACTTGTTAGCATGCACATAGATTTTATCGCCATCATAAGCAGATTTATAACTTAAATAGTATTACAGGTATCTCATGATGAACTGCCAAGTGGAATTGACAATTGTAAAGGGAAAGAGGTTCCTTTTTCGACGAATAGGATCTGCCTACTTTCATTTTCTTAACGTGTAATTTTCTTAAATAAGCCTATCTATTCGGCATTGCACTCACCTTCTTATCCCAAATATAATTCTAAATGGACTTCCCATTTATACGTGATAACTATTATTATTATTTTATCCCATCCTACTCTACTTCCAAAATAATATGTGCAAATAGTATCCTAGCTCCAACTTCATCCTATTTACATAAATATTAACTGCATTAATAACAAAGGGAATAGTCGGAATAGAGAGGCATACTTTAGAAACTGTCGACGAAAGGTACCTAATGGGTTTGCTTTTCTCATTGTTTATTTAATTTTGCTGTGAATAACTCTCTCACGCACCCCACGCTTAAAATACATCAATTTCGTATCTTATAATTTGTAAATTACCACCTGTGGTAATAATTGTAACTTTAACTGCCCACAGAGTCTGTCAACACTACTGATTTTGATTAAACGTCTGATTTTAATCAGACAAGTACGCCTTATTATTCATTTATTATCTAACTAAATCAAGTTTCACAATTAAACGAAAAGTTGTTGCAAAAAGGAAAGTATCATTCTAATCATTCTAAAACTGCAAAAATTAATTTCAATGGTTACTACCTAAAATTATTGAATTTGATTGTCAATCAATCAGAATCATAATGACCCCAGTAGTATTTGTAACGGAATTTTGAATTGTGTTGGTAATATTTCATATTTCATGAAGGGCTCTTTCCGGAAATATTTTTAAGTCTATCAAAGGGTTTGCTAATGGCTTCAGGTCTATTTAAAATGAGTAGCTGAGCATATTTAGTTCTGTTTCCATTTAATTTCCGTAAGAGTGGACGTTGCAATGATGAAATCCGCGTTGTTTGCTTCTATAAAAGATGAGACGGGTACATCAAAGGAAGTTGGGGAGATGTTTGCATTTCTGTCATTCTAAAATTCTACCTCAAATGTGATTCATATACGAAAGTGACTTAATAATGCACTGGAGTTAGAGTACACAGTAGTAGTTCTCCCGTGTTCTGCACAGCCAGCCCATCAATATTCTGCTAAGCTTTGTTTGGTGAAAGTTGCTCCGTCTATTCATTTACAGTCGTTTGAACACGTACACTACTTAGTTATAGTAGTATCTCAGGTATACAACACTCTCATTCTACTAAGTTAGTAGTTTAGTAGGCAGCAGTAGTTCATAACGGGAAACAGAGTCTTAGTCAAATAATTGCTTTCACTGCACCGCATTCCCTTGAGATTTAATAAATAACGCTTTTAGATTCCTCACTTGCTCCAGACTGTAGTACACACAGCTAATATTATAACTGCAGGTATATGCAAGCAAAGAATATCTAACAAATGATCAGATGTAGTTGTAATAATAATATAGTGATGATGTGTTGGTGCACTCGAGCTCAGTCATGCCAAACACAGCTCAACTACCAACAGCAAAAGAGTTTCAATTAAAAAAGATACAAGGAAGAGCATAGAAAATAGTAGCAGCTACAACTACAACATTATAATATGCACTCACTTATAATATTTGAAATTCTATGAAGAACAATGAACAAACTGACAAGTGAAACAATCCAATAACATCTCAAACTCACTCGCAACTAAATTTGATTAGGGCTCAACTGTGCATGTAATGTATACCTAAATATCTAGTAGCTTAGTTTGTAATCCACCGACCCAGTTTCACCTTGCATTTTCATACAAACTTCTGGGGCATCTTCCAAATTGAAATTAGTTTGCAAAAGCAAATCTCTGACATCTCATGACTCATGACGCACATTTCCTAGGGCATTTCATCATGCACTAAAAATAATCAATTCGAGAATTGTTTTTACAATTCGCCATTTCAGATTTCTAAATAATTTCAATATACACCTAACTTCATTGTTTTCAGATTAATTTTATCATTGTTGTCTGGAATAATAATCTCAGAATTTTGCTAATAAGTGGAAACATTACATTGGATGTATATAAGAAGCAAGTGTTGTAGTTGATAATTTAATTTTTTATGATCATAATATTATTTATACCTAAGCAGTTTAGTAGTTATCTAAAGGATTCTTGTTTAACTTCCTTTATGAAAGCGAAGTAGTCAGTACGTACATACTTTTAAGCATGTGTTTATATGAAACCGGTTTTTGAATTTGAAAACAGAGGAAGCTCTTGATGTGTGGACCTGTCGTGATATCTCATAATTATCGGTTTGCTTTGTTGGCAACACTTAAGGGTCTTATCAGTCAGGGGCCTTCAATACTTCTGTCCTGTCAGCAGCATAGAATGGACTCAACTGTTCCAGACACAAAACAGAACAATAGTCAAAGTATATCTTTTCATAGAGGTGAGTAGGAAGAAAGGAACAGGTATTATTCTTCGTGCATTTTAGGCAGTCCCTCCTCCTCCTCCAAAAGTGAGTAGCATATAAGCAGGAGGGATGATGAAAACGAAGGATACTTTAAAAATTATGATTAAACAAGGCAGCGAGCCGTAAGAGAGGCATCGAGGCAGGCATGAGTAGCTAATACGGTGGGTAATTGCTCCACTCCCGTCATTTCTCGACCTGATTCTTCTCCAGAAGAGAAGTAAGTCTCTCTTCTTCTATACGAAACATTGGAAGTTTCCTCGGGATTCTACATTATTGCAGAGTGTGTGCATTATAAATTGTTTATGTACTTCTCTCATTTCTTCAGGGTTACTACAGTCTCATGCAGCTTTTCTTTTCAGTCTCACACTGTGGTGTACTTGTTCTTGTTCCTGGCATGTAGCTAACCAAATACTCCTTTTGTTCCCCGTCTTATTCTCTGTGTCTGCATATTATTTATTTTATGCAGGTCTAACTAACTATTGTATTGATGTAACAACTACTACCTACTGTACCTACCTACGAATTAAAACAGGTGAACCTACATTAACTATTATAATTAGATACATCATTTTTGTTTGTTGTACTACACAATAATAAATAGCTTATGGCTTTTTTTACTAAAAGCGCTCACGATTCCAGGCTTCACCTGCCACCGTATTAATTACCTAACT
>JABASI010006646.1:0-10631 GCA_019776505.1 Tomocerus nigrus
CACTGATGTGGATTTTGGTCTGATAATTTCTTGAGAGATATAACTTCATGGTAATTGGCTATACGAGTAATTTCATGAATATTTTTCGGAAACTATTTGAATTGGCAAACTTTCAGAATGAATTTGTTATAATGTATTGACACGAGTGATGGGCAATAGCATGCATATGTTTTTTCTAGTTTCATTGATAAATAGATGTCGTAATTGTAAGTCTTTTCTTCAGTAGGGATCATAATCAGTTGAATCAGAATCGTCCCAATCGCTGCACCGGAAATTGCTTAATGTACTAGTATTCCCTCTGGACATTCCGGGTATTCCAATGCCCGAATATGCCGAAGAAAAAAGAGAAGACGAGTTTAGCAAACCAAAATTGGTTGAAGGTAGATGCATAGCTGCTCCGTGTATTGATGGTCCAGCAACGGAAGGCGATGAAACGGTGTATGAATTATTCACGGGAGATCTGTTGCTTATGTTATTATTTTCATCAATTATTGTCGATACACGAGTACCGTTCTCTTCGACTGCAGCAACAATTGGATCCGAAACAGCAGTATGTATTGGCGATGGCATAGGGGCAGTCGGAGGGGCTACAGGGATCTGTCATAAATATTTTCTCGAATTGCAATTTTCTATCATTTTTCAATTTTAAAAACAGGTTCACCCACAAGTCAATCTTCGTAATGATATAAAAGATTAATTAATTTACTAAAACCTCTTTAATTTTGACGTGGTACATCCACTCTGCCAATTCGGGGGAAATCGAAGCAACCTCTAGCATAGTCTCAAATGGAGTAACTAATCCACGACCTTTGCGGAAAATCTCCATTGATGCATCATCCCGAAAATGACTGGATTTTCCAATCCAAGAATGGACCATCGACTGTATGGAATAATTTAAAAAAACATGTCTGTATTTTGTATTTGAAATTAAGTATATTTAGATTTTCTTTGTTTCTAACATCATCAGACGGTAAATGGAGCTCAATTTCGATGCGAAATTTTTCGCAATCCTCTTTTGATCCCAGAAGACAGACGTAAGCGCATATGAAGTAATGAGTAGCATACAATCTGAGAAGAAAAGTCTTGTTATAAGCCTTGAAGTAATACTGAGGCCAGCAAAATCTCTCTCCTAGAAGCATACGATTATTTTCATCAGAAATGCTAAAAATTATTTAGTGTTTTTATGTTTTCATGGAGAAAGTATGGTAAATATGGTAAAATATGGTAAATACCGGGATTGACAGCCCTGACAAGGTTCATGTTATAGACGACAAATCCATCTGTGTTGTCAGTACCATTGATTTGGTGAAATTCTGTTAAATGCGAGTGATACGAATTGAAATCGATCCATTTTCCAGCGCAGTCAGTGCATTTAACAGGACGAAAGTCGCAACTCCTCAAGTGTTCCGGCATTTCAGAGCCTTTGCAAACCATTGTACATCCCTGCTCGACATGCTTGCATCTTAATGTGCATTTTTCAACGATGCTCTCAGCAACGAAACTCCGGGTGTCTCCATATCTCGAGCGACACAACGGACAGTAATCAGTTCTCAATTGGCAGCTGCTACAAACGATGTGACCTTTGCAGCAGAGATAAATGGGAGGAAGAGGGACTTCCAGGCAAATGGGACACTCAATGATTTTCCGCAGTCCCTCTTCTGTGCTCAAATCCAGATGTTCTTCTGAAGAACTGCTGTATTTCATACAAAATTAATTACTATTGGATTTAATAAAAAAATTCAATATTTGAATATAGCAATTTCAGATTCCCATCAGGACCTTTTCTCTACTTTATTGGGCGTCTTGGGTAGCTCCTCCAGGCTGATAGCTTCACCTACGAGTTCTTTCATATCAATTTTTGGAATGTTTTTGCTTTCCTTCTGCTTCGACATTTTGATGATTATTGTTGTTGGACGCGATCAGGTAGGAAAGGAATGGACATTAAAGCGCTCTCGTTTAGTTAGATTTTCCAACTCTGAGGAAGAATGCAGCAGTTTTTCAGTATGGCATTTTATGCAAATAACCGGAGACAGATTTATCATCCAAAAAGTTGGCAATTTGGCATTTATTTATAATCGAGACAAAAACCATAAACTAAGATCATGCATAAGAAAGTTGTCATAGGGCTTATATTAATTTTCAACAATTACAATAAATTATATAGCATTCGGGCATTCGGAATTTTTCATTGATGGTCAAAAAGTTCAAACTGTCTTTTTTATTATGGCTTTCCTTTTTGCAGCTCGGCTTCCGACGTCAGAATTCTCATCCTCATCTTCATCTTCTTCGTTGTCATCATCATCTTCATCGACTGGGGTGATACTACCTGCAGTACTGGTTACAGCGGGAACTAATGGAACTGGCTCTGTCGACTGAATACTTTCAAAAGCTTCTTCGACAATACTTCCAGAGACAGTAGCAATTGGGGGGAAGGTAAAGCCAACATCTCGTTCGTCATCCTCTGTCGTATCAACTACTTTCCCCACAAATGGAGGAGGCAATGTAGAAACATCATAGAGAGTTGAGCCTGAATCGTCTTCACTGATGATTGTTGACTGGTCAGCAATTATTGCAGCCTGAGTAGTTTCGACATTTTCTTCAACAGCATTTGTTGCGGCTTCCTCCGGGTCTGCTGTCGAAGATTCGGGTTCTTCCGTCTCCTCCTCATTTTCATCTCCTGTTGTAGCTTCTTGCACCAATTCCGTTGAAATCTCTTGAACTAATTCTGTTGCAGCTACAGCCTCAGGAACTGTCTCTACGACTGGAGCTGCTGGAGGTGCTACTGGAGCTGCTGGAGGAGAGGCTGGAGCTGCTGGAGCTACTTCTGGTTGAACTTCTGCGGCGGGTTGAGATTGAGGAGCAACATTTTCAGTTGGAGCTGGAGCTGGAGGAGCAGTTTCTTCTGGTGGTGGTGGTGGCTCTGTTATATAAACGATAATTGTTTGTTCTTCCGTAACTGGAGCTGGTTCGGTGGCTGGAGGTGCAGGTGCTTCTGTTTTCGGTGGCGGAATTGTAAAAGCACCGTTAACTACTTTTGATAATTCCTCCCCAATTACTTGTCCAACTTTTTTCCGAAATTCTGCTAACGTTAGTAATTGTTTCGAGTCTCTTTCCTCTTCCAAATTTGATTCTACATTAGAGCCTATTGGAGCCGAATAAGCTAATATCTAAAATTACAAAGATTCAACATGTTTTCAAACAATTCCGCTTGTATTACACAAACCGATTAATTTCAATAGAAAACAACTTACCACAGCTAACGAGAGTATTAAAACAGCACGCATCTTTAAAATGGCGTTATAAAATAATTACTTTTCAGATTGAAGACAAAGTTACCAATAATTTCCTAAGGAAAAAATCTGTGTGCTACCAATGCAAGTCATTAAACTATCTATACGATGAATGAATCTTCTAGCCTAGCCAGAGTTATTCTAAATCAATGCATTCAGATTACCGTACATATTCTAATTAACCATTGTAAGCAATCTGGAACTGATAAGTCCATACGATCCAGAGGTGACAATTGTTTTGGCACACTGGTTATGTAATTATTCATTTAATCACATTACGGTAATTTTAATCCATGCATTTTTTCCACCAGATGTGCGGAGGAAAGGAACAAGCCCGAACTTATGGTAGTGAATACTGAATGCCTAGGAGTATTAGAGCGTTTCTAACCGGAAATCATATAGGGAATGCATTTAATAAAATTAATGTTAATGTAATGAAAAATTAATGAATACGTATAGACAGATGTATAGACACGTATAGACACAATACCTAAGTTAAATATACAGAGATTATTACTGAGCTATTCGTTAGCTGTTTTTTACATAAATTGGAGTAAATAGGAATGCGTATATTATGAATGCTGGAGAATTAAATGAAATATATTATAGCGTATTTGTATGCTGAAAATTAAAGAGATTATTACTAAGCTATTCGTTAGCTGTTTTTTACATAAATTGGAGTAAATAGGAATGCGTATATTATGAATGCTGGAGAATTAAATGAAATATATTATAGCGTATTTGTATGCTGAAAATTGCAGCTATTTTATTTAAAAGTCTTTCCACGCAGTGGTACATATAAAAAGAATACTCCAAAACTTTTAGTACACTTCCTGCCCTCTTTTACTACCCTTACTCCCAAATTTCGATGCAGCAATTGACTTTCTTTCTTTATTAGTCTTTGTCTTGTCTGGGGGAAGGAAAAATTGAAATCTATACATCAGAGCCGTCCCATCCATCACTGTACAACAATTTTCCTGTGGAGTAGTTTATTAATAGTTTGTATTAATTTCAGTTTAAAAGATATATTGTTATTCAAATGACAATAAATAACGAACACAAAATAGAGGTAAAATATTTACCGTCGGTTCACTGATTTTTTCTAACACCATAAGCCTTCTGGATGCTGACATTGTCAAAACTTGTTCGCAATTACCAACAACTTCAAAACATGGAATGCCGAGGCAATTTTTCCTCCTCATACGACTCCCTACAGAAAAGATTGTTAAATTATTTCACACTGCATACACCTGTATACTTACTAATTGTATATATTTGTATTAAATAATATATTATTTGTATACTAATGTATATATTTGTATATTTAGAGCAATAACTGTAGTTGGCACGACTCCCTACAGAAAAGATTGTTAAATTATTTCACACTGCATACACCTGTATACTTACTAATTGTATATATTTGTATTAAATAATATATTATTTGTATATTAATGTATATATTTGTATATTTAGAGCAATAACTGTAGTTGGCAATATTTAACAAAAATATTAGTGGACATGACTTAAACATGAGCAATGAATATAAATGTAAAAAAACGGGTACCTAGAAATAGGTATCCAGAACACCATTCTTCCCCCAAGTTCCAGTCTTTGAGCGCCGAAATTAATTAAGTCCATGAAAATATCAGTTAGGGAGTACTCAATCTTTTCTGGGTAATGTAACGCTAAGTGTTCCTCTTTAACTTGAACATTTTTACGGGAACCGATTCTTTCAATTCTTTCACGAACACCATAAGGAGCTGAATTGAACAAATGATAGTTACTTTTTGTAATTATTTGTACATAGGTGGTAATAAATCGACAAAAATAAATACAAAATGATGTGTACAAAACTTACGATCTGTTATAATTGCATTAAAGCGAATATCAGGTCTCCAAGTTGGTCTGGAAGCATCGGAAACTAAAACGTCTAAATATTTATCTTCTACGCCATACTGACGTAAGTTAGCTCTTACACTTTCGTCTTTAGTGCGTTCATCCTAAAATTGACGGATATGAAATTATAAACAACCTTTGCCTTTCCCATCATTTGTGAGTATTAATTATTAAGTATAACTACAACATGACACATCATTGTTTCGGATGATATCTATTAAAATCTATTTATACTTACATACCTGTCTGGCTCTTGTTGGTCTTGTTCTTGCGTGTAACATCATATAATCAATATCTGTTCCAAATACGAAACCGCCCATTAGAGCAGCCGAAACCAGCAAAGAACCAGTACCGACAAAAGGGTCTAAAACTAGATCATTTTCTTTCACTACAGCTAAGTTTGCCATCAGAAGGGAAAGTAAAGGGTCCATCGACGTGTTACCAATGAATTTTCTATCTTTTAAAGAAGTTTGACTAATGAGATGTCGCTGTCCATTAGATATCTAAAATAAATTATAACACATAACACCTTTATAAATCTATCTTAATTACAATGTAGCATTTACGACGATATCTTTGTAATATGGACATTGAACATACCCAACGACCAAAAAACACATTATAAGGATTTTCAGGAACATTATTTCCATCAAGTCCAAAGTATTGAATAAGGTGAAGACTACACTCAGGATTTTTTAAATCAACTTTTCCTTCCATTGGTATGTAATCAAAAGTCTACACAAAAATATACAAAAAATATAATAATATTTCCAATTTCAATTATACTGGCTAATTAAAAATTTCGAAGTGCTTACGTCAATTATATTCAGTTTTTGCGTTTGAGTAACAGTCTTTCCATAAGCGTCTATTTTAATTTTAAAGGTTCTATTAGCGTAAGGCAATGTGATCGATAAATTATCTTTGAATTTTGAATGGCATTCTTCCATAGATTCTCCACTAGCCCAAAGCTCGTAACAGGAGTGTGCTAAAAGACTCCGACTCATCAGTTTCTTCGGAATGTCCTCTGAGGGAAAGTCCATTAGAACAAATGGCTACAAGACAATAAATTAATACTCTTTTCAATACCTAAGTAATTAAATAACGATGTGTTTTCGAAACACCTACCCCGATGACTTTAGATGTTTTGAAGGGAGTCATGTCCAATTCAAACAATTTGAATAATGATTGTAATTCCTGAAAGAAACAGAATTTCGGTTTTATTATAAAGTTCTCCAACTCTGTTATCATAAATTTTAAGATTTCATGTGCCTTTCGTTAAACCCTTAACCCCTGAATGAAGAAATAAAGAATTTTGGAATAGCAGTTCTGAAATTTTACTTACAGCATATTTGAAATTAGCATGTTCATTAGAGAACCAGAACAGGAATGTACGAAGAGCACTAGACATTTTGTTAAAAACTGAAACTGAAAATTTCATTAATGAAATATATTGCCCCTTCGCTTCGCAAAGAGCTGAATANAAAACTGAAACTGAAAATTTCATTAATGAAATATATTGCCCCTTCGCTTCGCAAAGAGCTGAATAGGTGCGGGTAGGGACGGTGGGCGGGTATGCAAGTGAGTACTAATAAAAAGCTGGTGTAGTCAGCTTTTCCCGATTTCCAAACCGGAAATGAAGAGAATTGCGGCAATAAAAGCACCTACAGGAATAAAACGTTACACACTTTCAATTGACAATACAACCAATTTCATAATTAAAAATCTATCATCTATAATGATAGCAGTTATATTTGACAATTAATTGCATTCCTACGAATCAAAAAATTACATCAAAATTAATACAAACAAATAACTTTCATACAATAATTTATCATACAAAAATAATGAAGTACGAAATATGCTTACCATGCGTATTTTGCTACATTTCTGGATAGAAATGTTTTCTATTTCAAAAAATAAAATGCCAGTTTTCAGATACAAATAAGCAGTTCCTAAAATCCAAATCCACGATGGCAAAACCGAAAGCACCAAATCTTCAGCCGCTTTTGGTTTGAAACGATGAGATGAAACTCCTCTCTCCAAGTATGAAGTAGTACAGCATTTTAGTGCCACAGTGTAGGCGCACATACATATTTTATACTATACCTACTCAACTCATACCCACACGCTTAAAAATTATTTTCAAATTAATTCAAGCAATTCAGTCTATTTGAGATCAATGAAAATTAATTACTTATATAATAATTTACAAAACTAAAACCCTAAATTATGAACGATTTTACTTCTAGTGAATATCTTCACTTCACTATGTTGACTCTAGTAATATAATGCAACGATGAATTAATTTAAAAATAAGCCAAAATAAATCTCTTGCCCAAAATTCCAAATAAAATAAATGTTTAAAAAAATCATCACGATTCACGATGCATGCAAGATGATTGCACATAAAATTGTAGATTTAATTTTTATTCCATGATAATAAAACATTTTCAACACATACAGAGGCTTCATATTGCATTTTAACTATACACACATTTATACCATTAACAAACTACATCCACTTTTATTCGTCTGTGATGTTTTTTATCACATCGATAATATCGTATTATGACTACTTCATAATATTATATTTCAAAATTCATACTTGCTTTCTCTCCGTGGAGAGTTAAAATCAATTTTGTTCGAAAATGTGAAAGGAAACGATTTTTAGATGAATACCGATTTCAGAAATGTACAATTACTCTAAAGTGTCTACTTTTCAAATTCCAAATATAATATTATTCGTCAATTCCTTTTCACCAATTTTAAGTGATTTTCATTTAATTGAACAATCTCCTGATTATAATATTCTAAAGACACTCATACTGTTTCAGTTCTATAACATTTCAATTATTGTTAGACCTTTCTCACGATTTCACACAAAACTTACAAGTTACAAGTACAGCTATGCAATAAACTACATACATTTAGTTCGACATTAAGTTAGTTATCATTAATATTACTTTGTATTGAATTTATATTATCATTTGTTTGTTTGATGTCATTCCAGCGCCGAGATTTTGTGATGTGCCTATAAGATGTTGTTCCAAAACGTCAAAATTTAATTCGTGTGTTTAAAGTATTTGCATGCAGATTAATTCCACAGACATGATCAGTAGTTTACTAAAGTACAAAAGTAGTTTAGGATGAATATAAAACTTAAAATGTAACATTACAAAACAGAATTGTCATTAAACGTACGTAGAACTTTGAGCTTAAGAAAGCAAAGCGCTAAATAACTTTTAACTAGTTTCATTTCAAATGATTAATCAAAGTTTTGGTTTGAGTTAACAAAGTTAAAGCGCATACGTTTATTTCACAGAAATAAAATAATTCACAAATTCTTCAAAATGCTTTTTGACTCATATGTATATTTAGTTGTGCCGTGTACACATTTAAAGTGAAAGGCACAACTTAATAACAAAAATCCTCATGTTGTCTTTTCGATAATAATTGAAAGTTAATAAACACAGAGATTAACTCAAATCTCTTAAAATTCGGTACAGAGTAGATTTTTATGTGTTTACAGATATATTTTAATGTAATTCCATCTCCAATCAATCAAAAATAACATTTACCTTTTCCATTTATTTTCGCTTAAGTTAGTTTTATGTATTCTCGCCTCTTCTCTTAGGTTTGTTGAGCCTTGGTGATTGTTTCGGGTACATTGAATGTTCATCTTTCCTTTCTATTGCACACTTTTGTGATAAATAGAAATAACATGACATCATTTTCCTTGTTATTCTTTCTCCCTTAACGTCGGGCATCTCTGGGCGCGGCGCATATTCATGTAATTCTTTTCTTCTTCAATTCTTACTTATTTAATTCACATTTTCGCTATAATTATATGCCTTATTTTACACAAGCAGATAATACATTCACACAATAGAATAGAAATATAATGTATTATATCTTGAATATTCACTTCATCACTGACAATTCTAAACTACAACTAAAAAAGCATTACTAATTAACAATTTTTGCTACTAAGCTTAAGAAAAGCCAATTCATTCTTTCTTTTCAGAAACACAACGCTTTCTATTATCTGATTTATTATCTTTTAAATAATTAACCTTTAGACCAAAATAAAATTCAAAAGGAATTTCGAGACAGAAGATTAAAATACTAATATTTCCATTTCTGACGAAACTTTCTGTTCACAACAACAGACTTTTTAAATGAGAATTCGAGATTCGAAACTATAATTTACCTATTCTAATTTCTACGTATAATATTATTCTTAATTTCTAAATACATATACATTTATATTCTTAACACACCCCGAATTAGTGTTTAATTAAGTACCAAGAAATAAAATCTCATCTAAACGAAAAGTACTGTACAAGGTTAAGGTAGGTATAAGTTTTTAATTGTATTGCAATGAAATACAGATAGCATTCTAATAATAGATTATAACTATTATCATTAAATATTTATTAATATCATAGTTTATATGTTATAAGTACTTATTGTTTTTAATGTATACTTGGGTTGAATAGTTGACTGGTTGTTGTTAGTATAATCTGTAAGGATAAAGTTTGTAAAGAAAAGATGGAGGGGCTGGTCGCTGGTCTCATCTGTTCTCTTTTCTGATCCAAATGTCTAATAATAGTGTTTGATAGAATATGTATTTGTATATAGGTATGTGATAGATTCAGTTGTGGAGCAGGTTGATAGTTCCGTAATGGTGAAATGTACTTAAGAGCTAGACAACATCCATCACACAATACACACACGGAAAGAGTGAGAGATCCAGCAGAACTATAAATGTGATCTGTAGATAGAGAGAGACCGACATGACAGCTTGGTTCCGTATTCATTCCATAGAGTTAGTCCCTGCCTTTCCATTGGATCATCTTGCATGACATTCACAGAGTTATGTTTTGCTATTTCTTTACAACAACATCGAACAGAGTGAGAGAGAGAGAGAGACAGGAGAAGAGTTCGGTCGGATAAGTTCACTTTGAGTTGGAGACTTGGATTTTGGATGTGATGTGCTTTTCTATTCTGTTCTTCATTCAATTTCGTTGTTACACTCCTTCGGCGGTGCAGGAGCACATCATCAAATTGCACACTCAGGAAGGTGGAGCTTAAAAGTTACTCTATAGTCTTCTATCTTACATATTCACTTCCTCCCCTTCCTCCGACGAATTTATTTCATCTGAAATTTAATCACAACCTCCTTTAGTCATTTTTATTGCATTTTATTTATTTTTTAACAATCGCATGAAAATCTTTCCAAAAGTAATACTTCACGATGTTATTTTGTCATCGAATTCTTTAATAAAATTTAGATTTTAGATAACATTTCAAATTAGTTCTAATTGTATAGTATATGTACATTATCTATAGCTACAAATATGGGTACCTGCTGTGCTGTATTGTATATTGGATGTACTATAAAATTAGCTGTGACAGATTTTGCGTCAGAATTTTAGAAGTAAG
>JABASI010006647.1:0-10629 GCA_019776505.1 Tomocerus nigrus
ATTGACATTAATTCCGATCAATTAATTAGTATCGTCTTAATCGTAATTAATTAGTATCGCCGTCCCGGCATCACCGAGTAAGCCTGGTCCCACCGGGTGAATCTCACCTGGTTGGACGAATCACCCAGTGAAACTACGACATGTATACTATTTAGTACACTAATAGTCTTTGTAGATCCTGAATGATTCACACCAATAATATATTATCCTCATCCAACTTGCATTCCGCACTCAATACATTCCGCATCCAACTTTCTTTTTCTGAGTTACCCACCCTATAGGGCATTATATTACTTCTATAGTTATATGACCACGGATGTGAGTGCCGTTAAGCACCTCAATACTCAATTAACACCAAAATGAATAATATTCATTGCGAAATATAGTTATTTAGCATTATTAAATACCTATATATTATTTGAAAGAATGGAAACATAATGCCGATATATATTTGCAGGGATAATTTCATGCAAATGAGCATGAAATATCTGTTGTGAAATAACCAGGAATAATAATGACTACTTATATTTTACTTTGCCAGGCAAGGTATGATTTATGCACATGAATGTGAAGTATTAATTTACAACATCAGGCAAGTTAAAAGTATATTCACTTGTAAATGATAAATAAATGACATAGTATCGGCCTAATATTGGGCAAGAACTAGAGTAGCATTTTGTTTACCATGTACATATCAGTTCAACATTCAACATGCATTGGCATTGATAATGAAATCCATAAAATAAATCAGATAATATTGCTAATTGTTTCTTTTACAAAAATGTTTGGCTTAGTAATTATTGCTCTCAAACTATACATAGGTACTTACCTACTTACCTATATAGGTATTTTTTAAGTTAGAATAAACAAAATGTCACCCAAAGAGTACTTTGTAAGGAAGAAAATTTTGGTAACAAGTGCAGGAACAGGAATACGTTTAATTTAAATATTTAATATACCACACTAAGTATTTAACATACAATATTATACAGGGCTTTAAATGGTGGACATGCAGGACAAAGAATACATTTATTATGTCTAGGTTTGTTTATTGCTCAGATTTAGCCAAATGGTCACTTTCCCTTTAGTTTTTTAAGTAGGAAAATTTACACACACTAGTCTTCCCTCTTCAGACAATCATAAAATTCACACAAAACTATAAATTAAAAGAAAATTCGTAATTATGAATAAAACCCTATTTACATACAAGAAACAGGCAAATCCCAAAATATTCCAAAAAGCATTAACTGAATAACTGGTTAATTAGTTAATTTGGAAAACGTGGCTGCAAATAAAATTACATAATCTGGCATTTACCACCAGTTTCCTGGGTGAGGCTACTGCGATACAAAATGATGTTCGCATTATTCACAGTGTATCCTTGCACCGAAACATTTCCTTTGGAATCCTTTCGGCTGAATTTTTCGGCATCTTCCATTTTGTCAAAATTTTCAAGCCAATCAATGGAAGTGAGATTATTGGAAATATCAAGTAGTAGTAAAGTTTTGTTTGATTTTAGGTGAGAATCTTTGTCTTGAAATAGTTTCCCAAAGTCGAATTTGTCCAGATCAATGGAATTGCTATGAAGAATTAAATGTTTGACATAAGTTTCATTGGCATTCCGAATGATAAATTCAAACATTTCTCCAGTGATTTGGTTATTAGAGAGAACCAATGTTTCCACTTGATACTTTTTGATGAAATTGAAAATCTTTTCAATCTCTTTAGACTCCTTTATGTTTTGGTGGCTTAAATCCAAATATTTTTTATTTTTCAGCAGTTTCTCTTTGTCACTCAAATCCGCCACTGTGCATTTTCCAAAAATTTTCTCATAGTTTTCGATATTTTGTGCAATTCCACAAAGCTTAATATTAAATCCATTGTAGTCTGCAATTGATTTTGCTTTAAAAAGGACTTCCAGCTGATTTTGATTTAAATTGGATACTGCCGGCTTGTCGGAGACACTTGAGCCCATGTAAAGATCATTATTATAAACATACACTGAAACGTTGTCATGCAAAGAAATGAGATTTTCCATCAAGGCATAAGTCATGTAGGATTTTTGCTTTTCGCTTGAAGATTCATGGATACATTTCACCATTGATACAAATTTTGTACCGCATTTTCTTTCCAAAATGTTAAGGAAAAAACCTCCCAGAACATCGTCATCCAATTTCTCGTAAATATTTTTCATAATTTCCAATGAAAACGACTTTCCTACAAATCTTTTCGAAATTTTATGGAATTTTGCGTAATTAAGATTTGAGCGCTGGTCAAAAATAAGGTATGCAATTAAGAATTGCTTAGTATAACATTCGGGAAAGGAACGATGAGCAGCTCGAGAGTAAATGTGCAACAAATAACTGTGCAGATTTGGATCAATACTCCTCAATTTTAAATCGGCTGTAAAAGATAGTTCATCTTCTCCGCTTTTCATGTACTCGCTAAGTACATTAATGATGTCCTTTGTTTGAGATCTGGCCATGATTTCATTTATTTCCGAGATGAATTCCTCAATTAGCTGATGCATTTCATGATCAGATTCTCTGCAAAATTTGTCGTAGGAGGGACTAAATTTTCTCAATTCCAATTGCTCATCTTCTGAAAAGTATTCGCAATCTTTTACAAACTTATGATTTGCGAGTAGTGCAGTTTTAGCCCAAGTTGAGATAGAACTCAGAAAACATCTGTCCTCATTTGAAGTTTCGTTTAACTCGTAGTCTTTTTCATCCCCTTCGTATTTCAAAATTTCAATGAGTTGATATTTTGTTAGGCGGTGTACACGCTCGGATAAATACGCCAAAATTTGACATTTCAATTCCATTTCTAAATCTTGAGAAAATATTTCTACCATGTGCCTTGTTACTTCATCCTGGTATTCAGAATCTTCCACACCACAGGAAAGTAATTGTCCCAACAGCAAATCTTCGTAATTAATTTTCTCAAAACAAATATACGTCATAGTGTCAAAGAGATTTTCTTGCGCATCTGGTAAGGACATTATAGTTTTGTCCAGTTTTATGTCTTCGCTATCAAAAATTTGACCTAGTACTTCAGAATTCAGTAAACTTGCATGATAGACACACTTTTCATCGCCATTCTTTTGACATTCCTTTGGAACATATTGCGACCTGTGACGACCACTTCTTTGCATTTCCATCAAGGTGTAGAAAATCCGCTTAATTGTCCATTTCCACTCTCCACTCCTTTCTTTCCCAGTAATATCAGTCAAAATTTCCTTAATCGTGTCGCTTATTAAATTCGCATCAAAGATATTTACCATTTCTTTCAGTTTTTCTTCCTTTGAATTGATAATATTGATGATTACAGTCTTCATGTGTAAATTTCCATCCTGACTCTTGCTTTCCACAACAAATGGAAATATGTTGAAAAGGCCACGTTCTTCCTCTTTTAAAATATCCAATGGAAGTTCGGAAACTGGTGTTCCAAGAAACATTTCAATCAGAAGTTGAGATGCAAAACCGCTTCGATGTCTCACAAACGTTACCCATTCTTTCATCGAACAAGTGGTTTGTTTGAATAGGGTCATGTTCCAAGGACGGAAACCTCTCGGCTTTCGATCGATAGAGAGCATGTAATTTTTCAGCAGCCGACTTTGTATACTCAGTCGTTCCCTTTCAGCTGCTAATAGCGACTTAAAATTTGGGAAAAGTAGCGCAGCAACCTTCGCAGGCATTTCCGTTTTGTGGAATAAGGAAGACAAGGATTTCAAAGTTTGATATTTTAATTTTTCGTCGGTTTCCAACATTTGCAGAAGTTTTTCAATCAAATGTTGTGAGCTACATTTGAAAACTCTTATCATCTCTAGGGTCCTTTCGTAAATTGCTGATTCATGCTGATCGTTATTTAGAATTTCCAATAATACTCTAGGCATCTCCGTGACAAATTCTTGAACATCTTCCAAGAAAAACAGTTTTTCATCCTCTACACGGGAAAGTACCAATTTAAGAATTATATCTTGAATTGAATCATCTTTTTCTATCTTCACTAACTGGCTGCATAGTATAATTGCGTCTTGACAAGAAACCCCTAGAACTTTTTTGAATTTTTTCCCTTTCTTGGCCGTTTCGAAAAGTTCCTTGTTGATGATAAGTTTCAACATTTTTTCCAAAACTTTTAATGGTAAGTTTGAATACGTTTCCGAGGAATATACGGAGTCAAAGGTTGTCAGCTTTAGAATTATATCGGAACAATACGCACTGAAAGTGGATTGCTTGCATAAAACTTCCAATTTTGTGCTTTCATCATACTTTCTGCATTTGAAAATTGTCTCAACCTGTTTATCAGTGAATTGAGGGAGTTTATATTTAAAATGAGCAAGGTGATTTAGATTTGCACAGTCATTTTTCAATAATTCTTCTAACAATCCTAGAGGGAATTGCCTGAGACAAGGTAAAATATCCCTGTGACCAATGCCACTATAGTATCTATCAGTGGCAGCAGATGAAACAATTTCCTGGTAGATTGACATTTCTCTCGACTTGGAAAGTTGACATTCGTTGAGACAATCAACAAGAAGCATGTAAATGTATTTTCCAGATAAATCTATCGCATCACTTAGTAAATAATCAAAATACAATTCTAATTTTTCTTCCTTTGAGTAACGATAAGCTGATGGGCCGAATTCCTTTAAATTGTGAAGATCTGCATGGATAAGACCAGCCACGAAGGTTAATACCACGAAATATTTCGGATTGAATTTATTTTCCGAAATAAACTGACGAAAATCTTCTTCCTCTCGGTTGATTAATTCGAAAGCTGCAAAAAATTCCAAAAATGTCAAATGGACAAATTCACTTCTCTCACTTTTCCAGTCCTCTCCAACTGACGAAGAATTCAAGAACGGCAATTTCCGTTCCAGTTCCTCATTTGCCTTTTCAAAATCTTTGTACATAAATTGTAAAGATCCATTTTCTAACCATTTCCGAGCCATTTCTCTCAAAATTTTCATTTCCTTCAAAAGGGGGCCGTTTATTAGATTTCTTAATGTTGGATTTTCAGGAACTTCTTTACCACTTTTAATTATAAAGTCTTTTAGAAACTTTAAAATAAAAATTTCGTAAAGTTTTGTTGTTGTAATATCATTTTTGTCCAAGGTGGAAATCTCATGCCAAGCAAAAAGAAAGATTTCCAAGATGATCGGAATTGTAACCAAATCCGAGAGCAAATTATTGTTAATGAATTCCATTATTTTTTCTTGTTCCGTCAAACGATTGTTTTGCTTCAAAACGGTTTTTATGTAATCTCGAACATTTTTATCGGTGAATCCTTTTATTTCCAAAACCCTTTGATAGTCGGCAAAATTTAACTGAACATAAGGACGAGATGTCAAAATGACATTTTTTTGATCTTTGATTTTGTTAATTGTTTCCACCAATTTGGCCTTCTTGGGATCTGAGAGCAAATCTTGAATTTCATCCCAGCCATCCAGAATGTACAAACAATTATTAAGGCTAAGATTTAAATAATCTTCGTTTAAAATCATTGCCAACAATTTCTTCTCGTTCAATTCCTCATCTTCAAACTTGGGATCCTTTAATTGTCGTAAAGGTATCCATATTACTTCTTGCAAATGATTCCACAGATTTGTTTTATAAAAATCGTTCACGATTTTTTTGCAAAGTGTCGTTTTTCCCGTACCAGGACTCCCGTAAATGAGCACCCTGCGAATGGATTTGTTCAAAATAGGATTAATTTCTTTAAAACTTCCAGACGCGGCCTTGGTCCCTGGAATCTTGTCCCGCCTACTCAATTGGGCGATTGTAGTTGCCAAATATTCTTTGCTGCAGTCCTCATTTGCTCTGCTTGAGCGAAATTTTTCAAGATCCTCAATTCGTTGTCTTTCATTCTCTTCAAGATTTTCTGCTTGACTTTTGCAAATTCCTTTACTTGTATTGACAATGTCCAGATTCACAAAGTAAGTATCCTCAAGAGGCAAATTAAAATCCCCGTGGAAGTTTTGAGATTTGATTTTGGGAAGAGTCAGATATCGCCCCAAGAATTTTCTCTGTGACGATGGCATCGTATATATCTGCCCTTTCTGCAACGATCAATGATTTCGAATTTTATTAAAATATTTCTACGGCTTTATCTGATTTATTTGTTGTATTGTTATATCTGTGAAGCTGTCGGTAAGTTGTAAATTTTAAATATTTGATTAAGATATGAAAATAATTAAGAAACTTACAAATATTTAGTTCCAATTCAGCTATGCCTCTATGACCTTAAGGTAATTTCAGTTAATTTTCCTAAAAGCAGCGTAATATTTCAAAACCCAAGGATATTTGGATTGTTCACTTCTAACAATCTATCAGTTTCAAATAACCATAGCGTTCTCTTCTGGAAAATGAAATGAGAACATTGCTGGCTTTGAGCAGATGTATTTATGATTTTTTCTGGTGCTGCTTGCAAAGCCAAGAAGAATCGGAAACTAGAAAAGGAAAATATTTCAGCCCACTATATACTTTTGTACTTACCTGCATGTTAACTTATGCTCTATTCTATATAGCTTTGGGTTAGAGAAATTGAAGATAGTTCTTTGTGTATTGGATTTGTGATTTTAAATCTCCTCTCGTAGTAGTATAACTTTCACTGTGAGAAAAGGTCAGGATGAAGTTAAATTGATTGCATTTACTGACCCTCAAAAACAAGTTCAGGGTAACGTCCCAACAAAGCATAACAAATGTTAGCCCAACAGCTGGGTATTGTATAAAGGAAGGTCAGTTATAGTAATACCAATACCTAAACATGGCATGGCAGTGAATAACAATAAGTTTACTGTATAGGAACAATTTTGTTTTAAGTCAAACTTGACCTTATAATGGAGGAGGATATACTTACTTAGGTATAGGCAGAGTCTATAATATTGTCGCATTAACCTTTAGATATAATATAGTGTCTCGGGAAGACGAACTGAATATTTTCCCAAAAACTTACTAACATTTTGGGCGGCCTATATTATTTAAGGTCCCTTTGAATTCGTGTTGAGCCTTGACCCATCTGCTTTCTTGTTATGAGACAAAGTATCAAATGGGAATATTTCTGAGAAATTGGACCACAAAATATAGTCAATATGGTGCATAGTTTGTAAATTCAACTCCTATATCTACGTTTCCGTCCTTTTTTAACCAGAATCTATATTTGTAGTCAATCGTCTGTCCGTCCTTTCCATCTGTGTTCCTATATACACAGCTCTATAGACAGAAAATAATATTTCGGCACTCAGCAGTAGGTACTTATCATAATAAATAAGTAGTCTCATGTTGGTTGCTTTCAGTTGGTAGTTAAAGCTTGGGCAGAAAAATAACAATACAATGCAATGGTTATTTGGTAGGTATAAGTAGGTTACCTACTATATATTGGTATTATATGAAAAATACTAAGGCTATAGCTACCAACTTCAGATTACCTACTGAGAAAGTCAAATAGCAAACAATGGTAAACTTATGTAGTTGATGGTAATGTGCACATAACGTAAGTTAAATATAGTACCAGTATACCAGTACCAGTATAGGTAAATCATAAATGTACACATTTTTCACGTTTACTATTAGATATTAATGCTTAATTTCTATCAGATCGTGTCAGCTCTTGTAACTATGATCAAGTATTAATTATCTACCTCCGTAAATTGTACTTTCACATACAGAAAGTATCTTTAGTTAGGTAGGTACCTAGTACATGCCTATATTTATTAACATTTGTCTTATAAGGAAGACGCACCCTACTATATCTGTAGGTATAAAGATTTTGTCATTCATTTTCTTTTAGGAAACTGAAGTTCTTTTTTAAAGGAGCCAATGCGAGACACACCTTATAGGCTAGTCATAGTTTTTTGAAATAACATTCTGCAGTTAATAATTCTCATTTAATTTCTCAAATTATAAGACACAATTAACATTACTTACATACTAGATCCTGTATATCATATCTGTATCCACTAATTAAAACATAAAAAAGTTCGTATAATAGAATTTCACATCTCATAGCATTATTGCTATTTACTGTCTGTTCTGAATGTCAAATCATCATAGTGTGTAATTAAACATAATACATACGATATAGTACAATTATATCTAACACCATCATATCATAACTAACTAAGATTATAACCGTGTGTGTAGTCATAAAACGCAGAATCGTCAATTATTCAGACGCGTATTCATCCAACCTCAATCTACCTTTCTCATAGATAACATCTCAATCTCCCTAATATTTTTTACCTTATCCATCCGTGTATTTTCATAGCTCGCGTTTATTTAAGTTCATTTATTGTCATTATGACATAATATGTTGGTAACAGATTTATAAGAAATTATAGTTATTGAGATGCAAATTAACCCGTTTTAGAATCTCGTTCGGCGTTTATGGAAAGATTTCCAAAGCTATGGCATTTCTTTTTTTGATTAATCGGCAGGTACACTATTGTTGCGATTATGTTCCAAAAATTACCCCTTTACCATTGTTTTTGACAAAGGTAATGGAAAAACTCCACTTTTGTTAATTTTATAAAAGGTAGACTTCAGGTTAGCAAGTGTTTCAGTATTTACAGTTTGAAGTTGAGCTTACAATATGGAAATCAAAGCAGGGAAGCGATCTGTAAAATATTTGATATACTGTTTATCCGTTTGTCCAAATACATGATCAGATTTTAAAAGCTTATTCCATTCTGCAGAGTGTTGTTTCTTGTCTCTAATAAATTCTACCAGTTTCATAGCCGATTTTTCGCTGTAAGTTTTGTTTATCTTCTTTTCCTCTGCTATCCACTCTGTCACAGCATGGCATAATTCCCCCTTCCAATTGCACTTATATTTTCCCTGAAAATCTTTGTAATATTTGTCGATTCTATTTCTTATTTTATTCAACTCTGTTTTCATATCCTCCCTGCTGATCCCAAAATTCTGGTTCAAATTGAGAGCATTGCTGACTTCTCCTAGGAAATCTAATGTTCGCTTTGCGTCCCAAAAGTATGGATGTTCGAGGACGCACGCGACTTTTGGACGAAGTTCTGAAATTTTATCCATCATTGGTAAAAGCAAATTCTTGAGGGCGATTTCATTGTCACTGATCACCTCCCATTTCGGATCATTTTTAATTATATTTCTATATCTGTCCATTGGTCCTCCAAAAGGGTGATGGCCACCTGATAAAGCGTAGAACATGGTCATCCCCAGAGAAAAAATATCTACCCATTGCGTGGTTTTAAACATCATTCCAGTTTCAATAGCCTCCAATCCCTCGGGTGACATCCAATCGTATGTTCCTTTTCCAAGGGAGTTGGTCCCTTCCGTCAGAGAGGATGCAATCCGACTTGATCCGAAATCGGCAAGTTTAGCAATTTTCGAGCCATTGAAATCAAAAATGAGAATGTTTCCAGGTTTCAAATCACGATGAAGTATATTCTTCGCATGAAGCCACTGTAACCCTTCACAAGCATCTCGACAATATTTCTTGATCATTTCTAAGGAATCTTTTTTCTCTACACATTGCTCTAAATTCCATAATGCCAACTCCATTGCAATGTAACAGTGTGCTTTAATCCGTTCACTTGCAAAATATCGGACAACGTTAGCATGAGAATCCGCCATTCTCAAAATTTTTAATTCTGTTTCCAAATTCGTGCTGTTACGAACATTTAGCTTTTTCACTGCAGCTATTCTTTCCTCGTGTTCAAAGTATCCTTGATAAACTGTAGACGTAGCTCCGTATCCTACAATTACGCCATCGAAGTAGTAAATGCCCTTTTCACCTACACGGATGGGCCGCTCATCTTCTTCTCCAATTTTTGTCTTGCTCGTCTTTTGAACTCCGTTTTCGACTGCAATGTGATATTATAGAACAGTAGAAATTAAAACAATGTTTCGTTTCCACGGATTTGTTTGCAATGTATAGAGAAAATTTCTAATTCTGAGCATGAACATTACAGATTTTCCGATGGGTAAAATAAAGATTAGGTTACTTTCAATTTTTTAATTACTTTGGACAAAAAACATTCTGATTGAGAAACAGTACAGCAATTTAACGAACCTGAACGAGGGACTTTATTATTTACCATATATGTACTTACGATTTTTGGAGCAGTTGGCCAAAGGCTTCCTTGTGGTCGAAAAAGTTGTAAGTGCCGGTTTGGAAAATTCAGTTATGTTGTCGTAGGACGATACATCATCTCTAGCTCCACGCTTTGCATGCATTCGTTGGATTGACGAGGCCAACATCTGATTCATCAGAAAAAATCCAATTTTGCCTATTTTCCATTCTTCAGACTTGCTTCAAAATTGAAAATGTGAAATATAATTAAAAGACCACGGTAGTTTATTTTTGCATACCTATATATTTGCTATAACTATAATTGTATGTGGTAAACCTAGTTGTCAATGGGGGATGTAAGTGTACTAATGAAATAAAATCATGGGAAATACTTTTGATTGGATTGTGTGGGATCTCAAAATAAACGCCCGCCATGCAATGCCATAAGGTTCTTTCCGGAGCTGACAGTGGTTTGTAAATAAGATCAGATTGTTGTTGCCGAAATTGGGGGTATTCCGGGAAGCACGTAAATGCATACCATGCGGGTTCAATTTTGGCCTTAACGGCTTGGTTGAAGTTCAG
>JABASI010006648.1:0-10627 GCA_019776505.1 Tomocerus nigrus
GATCGTGCACAAATACTGAATAGATTATAACACAATAGTAAATAATTAAATCATTTAAAGTATCGGAGGCAACCATGCAAGTACCTACAGAAAATGTATTGTCAGCCGGTAATAACAAGGAGTAACCATAAATATAAAATAGATACATGAGTTATATAAGGACCGTAATCTCCCGATCCTTTTCTAAAGTAGACCTTGTAGAATTAACTACGATCTGAATATTTATAATAATAATATACGTTAGATTTTATAATGCGTAATAACGACTGAATATTTTATCATACGTTCCCATGACTTATTAATTTTTAAATTGAATTGATACAATCCTACATATAGGCAAAAGTCAAAACACCATCCCTACAAACTGCAATGACGTCTCATGTAGTCGCTCCATCAAAAAGACCAGATACAAATACAAATGTAACAATAACCTACTATAGGTAATCTAAATAATATATTATTATTATTACTAAATATATTATTACTCAACTGGTTTCAGTTGTAGTATTCGGATTTTATTCCAAGGAAATTAATCTTTTCTTCTATGTTACGTTAACTTTCCTCCTTTCCTTACCGTATATATTAGGTTGGGATATGGGCCGGCTTCCGAAAAACACGATGAATAAATCATTATGTATTTTGTCAACTGTGTATTTTGTTTTAATACAAGTCCAGACAATTCAAATGTCAATATCGTAGCTCTTTAGGTATTCACCACTACAATAATAAATACAAATCCTGGCGAAATTCTTTCGTTAGTGCATATATATCGAACCTCAACACAATTTCCATAAAATCTTGAACATGCATATATTTCTTTGTTGGCTTCAAAAGTAAAATACTATTTTTACCGAAAGAAAAATATAAAAATTTGTAAAAACTGTTAAACATTGAAGAGGCTAGGGAAAATGCATGACATTCAGCAGTTGTATCTGGACGTTGAAAATCATTTTCGTGTATATTTGGACATAATAGATTCATTTTATTGGGTTGCTAATTTATTTTGGACAAATAATGTATTCCTTTGGGAGAGAAAATCACTGAGTCTATCTTTCACCAAAAGCCGAATTAGATATTTGGTGTTCATATTTGTAACAGAGCTGGGTGTTGTGGCAAGCTGCTATGGAGTTATTCGACTTCTCGTTGAGTTGTTCTCACCTGACCCAAATTTCCGAAAGCACGAAGTCATTCTTTACATCCAGTATACTATCTCTATAATACTATTCTCAGCATTTCAGCTCGCAATAATAGCTAAAGGGAACATTCTTTTTCGGATCATAAGAAAATGTCTTCTTAACTTTCGATTTTTCAACAGGTTAGGTGACATGGTGCTTGATATTTTTTAACTTTTCTTAAAACTAAAATGTATTTTTGCTACTAAAATGTAATATAAACTAACAATTATTTAAAAAAAAATATTTTTAGCCATAGATGATCGCCGGAAGTCTAACAAATGTGTCAAGGAAGGGATACTTCGAAAGCATTTGCTCCGAATGTTTGTGGCTGTAGTAACCATTGGAATATCTATCGCGGCATTCGCTGTATCGACCCAGATATTGGTAGGGGGTAGCTTGGATCCTGTCGATAGATTTTTGAAAGAAAATTTCGAAGAGGAATTCTACTCTTTCGTGCCAATACGAATAGGAGCTGCAGCGATAATGTTCTTCATGTGTGTCAATTTTGCCACTGCTGGTATTTATATGTTTTTCGCTGTGATGGCTATCTGCATATACATGAATGTATTTCTCTCCCTTCGTCGTCCTGATAATGGTCGAATCAAAGGATTCAATCAGGCGGTGATAATTTACGAGTCTTTGAGGTTGTTGATGAGGGAAATCAATGAGCACATTTATTTTCTAACGCCCATCGTTGTTGTTTCTGAAGCCTTCCTTCACATCTTATCTGCCTACGGCACCGCTAAACTCTACAAAATTCTACCCTTCTCTGGTTGGGTTTACCTACCACTTATGTGCATTGCTTTCTTTTTTCTTGAACTCACTCTTATCTCTCACGTAGGAGACATTTTCGAAAAATCCCTCGAGTTTCACACAAAATGGAAGTCACACTGTATTTCCGCTTATGACCGGAGAAGACTACAAAATTGCAAACCATTTGGCATTCAATTCCTCTTCAACTTCACATTTAGAAGAATCTCCTGTGTTTTTCTAGTAAGGCTCATTGTGGAGAGCACGATTAATTTGCTTTTAACCGTCAAAGTATAATACCTGCTAAAACTGAAATACCTAATACACACAATTTCACATAATACGTATAACGTAAACTTAAAAATTAACTTTCTTCATGAAAAAGTTTTCCTGTACTACTAAAATGACAAACGGTAATGCTGTTTCACTCAAAAAGTCGCCGGAAAAATAAATCTGTGCTGATTATGCCATGCAAATATGTAATGGTGTTATAAGGTGCCCAATAATTTCCGGTATACACGTAGTAGTGCTACTATATCGAGTTAAATAGTCCCCCATCAAGGGTCGCTACATAAATCGAGATGACCATTGGACTCCGGGGATTATATATACTGCCATAATCAAAATTTGTTGACGTAGATTGTTATTTCTCATCGGGACGAATTCTCGGACATAGAGATGAGATGAACGGTAATTGTTTCTTTGCCATTTGGAATAGCAATGGTATTACTAAGTAAATAGTAAATCAATGATTAACTCACAGATATAAAGGAGGATAATTTAATTTAATTCAAAGCATTACACATATTCATTAAATTAACCAAAACGTATTACCTACCGATTCTAATGTACAATTATATGAAACATTTAGGTATGTCTAAATGAATACTTAAGTGCATTACATGCATTCCAATGTGGTAGTCATGCATGCGTATATATATTATTTGAATTAATGTTTAATCAGAGTTTGATTGCCTCGATAGATGCAGAAGCAACATAATTCTCGGCTCCCTTATCGTAGGACCATTTTTCGATGAATTGTCGACTGGCTTCATTTACATTAATTGAGATATTTGTAAAGCCTGCATTTCCAAGAGATTCCTTCAGTTCATCAATTGGACTGGCTCCCGCCATGCAATTGCTGTACAATTCTAAATCCTTTTTAATTTCTTCAGGCATTTTGGATGTAGCTACAATATCAGATACAGCCAATCTTCCACCTTTCCTCAAAACTCTGGCAGCTTCTCGAAACACCTACACACAATCATTAAATTTAAATAAGTACGGATAAAAATGACGCTACTAACAATAAGTATACGCAGGACTACAGACAAAGATGAAAATCATGCTTGAAACACAAAACTGATTACCTGAGGTTTGTTTGTTGACAAATTTACAACACAATTTGAAATAATGACGTCAACAACTCCATCGGCAACAGGAAGATGTTCTATTTCTCCAAGTCGGAATTCTGCAATTTTGTCTAGACCATTTTTAGTTGCATTTCGACGTGATTTGGCAATCATTTCAGGGGTCATATCCACTCCAATCACTTTACCTGAAAACAAAAATTAAGAATGCATTTCTTTAAACATGACTATAACTTATCTCTGATAATACATCCAATTAATGCTTGGAAAGAAAAGATAAAACAATAAGGTACTTGTCAATGAATATCTTTTTTGTAAATATTCAAAGAAACTAATCTCAAATTAACACTATAGGTAGGTGCCTATATGAAATAATTAATTTCTCGGACAGAAAACTGCTAAAAAAATGTCGAATCATTAGCTTAATTAATCGAAAAAATCAAATTATTTCAACGTGCTAAAATATGTAAATAATTAATTCATTTTCAAATAAAGTTTTACCAGTGGGTCCAACTTTTCGTGCAGCCAAGAAACAGTCAAAGCCACCCCCGCTTCCTAGATCCAGAACAGTTTCCCCCACCTGGAGAGCTGCTATTGCAGTTGGATTTCCACATCCTAATCCCATATTAGCTCCATCAGCAATTGCATTTGTTTCTTCCTCTGAATATCCCAGCGTTTTTGAGTAATCCAAATCTGTGTCCTTTGGAGCACCACAACAACTCAGTGGATTTCCGACAGCTTTTCCTTCTGAATTTTGAACTGCAACCTCAGCGTACGCCTTTCGCACTGCTTCTTTAATATCCTGCTGATCTCCAATTTTTGCATTTTGCTTGCAACATCCACTTGAAGACATTTTAAAGTTTGTTGGTATTGTTGGTAGATTTTGAAGACAACTGCTATCAATAGAAATAAAATAAAATTTTAAATGTTGATGCTTATAAGTATCTATACAAAAAATATTGTGCAAAAGCACTCAATCTAAAATAATGGCATTAAAAATGTGGTATTTATGTGTTATGTGTTTATAAATTGAAATTCGTATTATAATAATGGGATGATCATAATATTTATATAATTTTTAAATACCTTTTTATTCCTGTGAAAAATAACGAAGCTTTATTGGTTTTTATTATTCACTCTTCAGACTTCAGACCAAATAAATGTTATGCAATGCACAGAGTCATGTAAATGTACTATTATGTATCTTAACAAAGTTGGCATTGAACTTGAACTGCTTATCTCTCCGACTCGTTTGCCTTTTATATACTCGATCAGAATGTTCAGTTCAGGATTGCGTGTTACCTTATAGTAGTCTCATATTGTTCGTTTTATAATGACCTTATACATCTATATGACTATCAGCTCATAATAAAATATTATAGGTTTGTTGCACACGACACGACGACTCACATTCACAAGTGAGACAGTGAGAGTCGAGAGTTTAATTGTGCACACGTTTCTTGCACACGGAGCGCCGGGAGCGCATGTTTACATGAAACCACTTTTGGGTTATCTACTTGGATGGAACTGGAACTATTTAACTTCTGGAGACGAAGAAGCACTAAAAATGAGCATGCACGATCTCTCTGAGCTGCTAGAGATCTCAAAAGACATTTTCTCCGTGTGCAAAAGGTTTCAATAGTTGTCAGAGTAAGGTAGCTTAAATTATGCGTTTCAGTAATATTCTTTAGAATCGAGAGATTTGCTTTAGGGTAAGGGTAAGTAAGGGATTTGGATTGGAATCGTAATATAATGCACACAATTGTTGTAGGTATTCATCTTAGTTTTTATGGGTAAGACAAGACTCGTGAAACCGGAATAAATGCATAGGAAAAATGTTGAAATAATTTTGCTTTGGGATTCTGGTTATAGGGTTGTATATTGTAAGGGTAAAATTAAAATTTTATTATTTTATCCATCGGTGACATATATACCTATACTGAAATATGCTTTGAGCTATAATTTTACTTAAAAATATCCGAACAATGAATTAAGACACGAATAAAAGTGAAAGAAGGAACGAATTTCTAACTTTCTTGCGATTAAACTATTTATTTTAAAACATTCTATAACAAGTAAAAAATATTATTTACAAAAAATGCTAGGTGAAGCCCAGTGCTCTTTAGCTCCTAATCTCCTTCAAAGAAATTTTTTCCTCAGCTTTCAAGGGGGACGATCTTCACACTTTGACTTTGGAATTGAAGAGTTGTAATCCACAGGCACTGAAATTACAAGATAATTAAACCAAAGAATATAGTATAACAATTTACTAGCAGAATGTGTTGTAATTCCTTATTATTTATAATAAACTAAGTGGCTCTAGACAAAAAATCTATAAAAAATACAAATATAAAACGTTTCTAAAATTATAGACTTTACAGAATTTTATGAAATTATTAACAATATTTAAATACAGTTAAAAATTGCTAAAAACTCGAGATTCCACGAATTATAATGCAGTATAGGTAAATTACTTCAAGTTTTACCTTTTTTGGGTGTTCTATGGGTGTAGATCGACAGTGGTCAAAATCCTTCATACTCACGTCGATTTCGTGAAAAACGCTGGGAGAACGATCAATTGCAGTCGGTCCATTGGACAACACGCTGGTCCTGATTAAGCTGTACCCCGATCGTTAAGACTATCTGTACTGTTGTATGCAGGACATGAATCTAGAATCCAATCCGCCAGTTCCGTCAGTAATTCCAATTGGTGCGGCGGGTTCCCTTCTTGGCACTTATCTGTCTCGTGCTGCAGAGTGATGGTTTCCACGTTTTCCTCTTTGGTCCCATTGTTGACGTTCCCATCTCCATTATCTTCTGAATACGGGTGCTGATCGAGCTTGGTTGGACTCTATTCTGCCAGGGAGATGAACATTTTTGGAGTTGTCCATCTGAACTGGAAAATAAAAACAAATTCACATTACAATTTTTACATTGGAGAATTTAATTAAAGATCTGGCGAAATGATAAAACACAATACTTTATAAGTAAGTGGGCTGCAATGAAAAGACAATCACTAATTTGTAGTCTCTATTTATTTTAGCATGAGTCTCTGTACTAGCAAGACGCAATTACTTCAGGAACAAATTTTATTTAATTATGCTTTTTGTCTTATAATTTAAAATTGCACAATAAAATTGCATTGTCATATATTTAAAAAAAGGCAATCATTGAAAATTTTCAAAGTTGTAAGATGTAAAAAAAACTTACAGCTTTCTGATGTTGACGTATATGAAGGAGCGTCTTGAGCATCAAAATTCCTTGCCCAGGTTGCTATTTGTTGATGATATTGTCCAACGTAATTGTAGTAATTAATTCTGGCCTCAAGGGTTGAGAGCACCTGCAACAGGGTTGTGTTGAACAGCAGCTCTTAAATTATCCAAATGAATCTGTATCTCATTCATGTAGCGATTCTTATAAAATAAGAGTGGACTTGAATATAAATTGGAATCCGTGGTGACTGGAGCTACAAAAACCAAAAAGATATGGATAAAGACGAAAGAATATTTTTTAATACATACTTTAAGGATTACATAATAAAATAATGCCAATTATAATTTCTCATGAACATTTTGGGAAGGAAACGTTACTTAGACTGAACTATGACTTCTAGAAATATGTACTAAAATTTAAAATATTTTTGAAATTCCGGACTAGAGAATTTTAGATAATTATTAATATTTAATTATAGAAGTAAATTGATAAACGGTCTATCAGAGGTAAAAAGGGATTGTAACTTATTTGCATGAGTTAAGGTATATTAATTCAATATTTACCTATTGGATATTCCATTGGTGTAGGTTGCAAATCTTGAAAATCCTCAGTACTCACTTTGATTTCAGGCAAAGAAGAGTTGGAAGCAGGACCGGAATTTCCAATTGCAGTGAGACCATCAGACAACTCGGACCCTGAATTTATATTCGGACTACTGTTGTATCTGGCACAAAAATCTACAATAAAATTGATCAGCTCCGTCAGTAATTCCATTTCGTGGGGTAGGATTGTTTGTTGGCTCCCATCTGTCTCGTGTTGCGGGGGGATGGAAGCTTCCACATCGTGTCCATTCCCAATTGGATTAGTTCTTGCATTTTCCTCTTCAGTCCCATCGCCGTCGTTCCCGACTTCATTATCTTCTAAAAGGGTGTATGGAGTTAGATGTGACCCGTCCCTGTAAGTGGTTGGGTCTGTGGGGACATGCATCGGACCTGGAAAACGAAAACAAAATTCACATTACTTATAAAAAGATAATTTAATGAAAAGATTGGCTGAGCACAACCCGTAATTGTTGTCTGAAATGGTAAAGCAAACACTAATTACTAATGTCTATTTGTTTTGACAGGAGTTTCATTACTAACAAGACAATTAGTTTAGGCAGAAAGATTTAATTATAATGTAATAAATGATTACAATACGATTTTTGTCTTTTATAATTTAAAAGTGCATAGTATAAATATAATTATTGTAAAATTAAAAAAGAACTTACAGTTTTCTGCAGTAAACTTATTTGTATAGGCATCATCAGAATCCGCATTCACTTCTGCGTCTGCACCAGACGACAGTTTTGAAGTTCTGTAACCATTAATCAATGCCTTGAAATTATTGTGCCAGCGTTGAGGAATTTCATCCGGGATGGGAGTGCCGTATAAAGTAAAAATCTGCGGTAATCTAGTATTGGGCTAAAATTTTAATTAATAGGAAAAAAATAACATTATGTTTAATTTAGCGTTATACAATCAAAAAAATTTGTAATATAATTTTTTGCATTAAAATATAACATTCATAAAACAAAAAAAGAAACTTACATCCGACAAATCTGGTTCTCGGTCCAGCCATGGTCCAGCCAGAGATTAACAGTTTTTTCATCAATTATAGGGCAGTCCATGAAGGCGACCAGAAGCCTTGTCCAACTCACACTGCGAGGGACAACGTTTGTAATTTTCTCCGCGTTTTTGATGAAGAAAATAAGCTTGGATTTCAGTTTAACCGTCAGATATGGACTAAAATACAAAATATTCAATTGATATAATTAATTAATTACGGAAAGCATCAAGCACGACTCACAAATAATAATATTTTGTGAAAAGTACTAACTCTCTCTTCCTGATTGTTTTTGGAATGGAAGGATTTTTGCAAGGAGCATCTCCAACATCATTGCTTGCTTTCATGATGCAGGAATACGACGAAACACGCTTTGGAAATATTTGATATCAACCTGTAAAAGTTTTGCAACAAAACATAAATTACAGTGAAATAGTAATTACTTACGTACCTAGTTATAAAGTACACATGATTGGAAATAAATAAAACAATGAAGCCAATAATAAATAATTAGACCAAACTTGTAGTAATGTTGAAAGTTGAATGTCGGAATTTGGAAATAAATTAAATAAGTAGAACTAATTTTTGAAGAAAATAATTAAGTAAACTAAAAACCTTACTTTATGAAGACTTGAAGAATCCGGGGTGTGGAGATGGTGTGGACAAATTAGCCTGGTCACTTAAAATTCTGGAACAGGAATGTCAGAATTCTACCCGGAACACGCCTTTTATAGAAATCCGAAGCCCTTTGTTATCCTGCGAAACAAAGGAAGGACTTTGTCCCTCTTTGTTTTAAGAGTGATGGGACAAAGAAAGTCAAGATGTGCCTGGTGCCGACATTTCAAGATGCGCTGCAGAAAATTGAAGACAATTGGAGATGGGAGATGAAAATCAGAGACTGTCCACGCCTGGTATCGTCCATGATATCGTATATTCGTATACTGGTCCAACCGCAGGCATCCTTTCCACACAATTTTTCCTATAGTACACGATTCATGCATCCATTCCATTGTCAGAGACAGATCAAGCCAAGCCGCGGCAATTCCCCATGGAAATCCCCAGAAAGTTAAAAATAACTTTATGACGTCATCTGCAGTACTTTTCAAATTCAGTACAACAGCTAATTTTCACTAAGGCATAGAAATGCGATAATGTCAGAAAGTCAGAATATTTTTGATGTTGACCAATATGACCAATACCGAAAAGTCAAATATGCCTGGACAGCCTGAAATGATCATGATGCCTCCTGTTTACAATGCACCTGGAAAGGGAATCATTTTTTAAGCATCTGGAGTCCGAATTCCAAGGGAGAAAAATTATATCAAATTAAAGAAAAAATTAGGACCGCGCCTAATTGAAGGTAGAAATTATAAAAAAGCTAATTGGGATTTGGCTAGAGAAGAATTTGCGAAAATTAATTTTGATTATTTAGGGGAGGCTGACACTGATCTTGGTCGATTGAGGTTTGAAAATGAATCTTTGGAGTTTCTGAATAAAATTGCTCCTGTCTCTAGGAAAATTTGTAAAGTGAGATCCACGCCGTGGATTAATGAAAAGATTCTTGAGGCGATCAAGGTCCGTGACAGTCTTCATAGGAAGATCAAGGGGTCTAAAGAAAATAGGAAATTGTTTTGTATAGCCAAGAACAGGGTGAACTGTTTGCTTTCGCAAGCGAAAGTAACCTATTTTAGGAAAAAATTTGAGTCGCAAGCTATTGGGAATAGGGTTAATATGTGGGATGTGGTTGCGGAGATCACGAATTTTAGAATAGCTCAAAAAACTAAACTAAATAAGCTTATTGGTAGTAATGGGAAAGTTGGTGACTGTGACAAGTCAATAGCAGAGATTTCTGCAGAAAGATTTTTAGTTAAAAAATCGGGTGATCTTTTGGACAGTGACTTAGACACTGAAATTAGTAGGTATGAAAAAGGTTATCAGGGACAAAAACAGTTTGCAGTCACCGAATCTGAGGTTGAAAAGGCAATAAAAGAGGTTGATAGGGGTTACAACTCGGAGTTTAATTTGCCTGGAAAATTTTTTAAAAATATGTCCCCAGTTTTGTTAGCGCCTTTGGCTAAATTTTTTACCTCCATTCTTGATAACTCTAAGGTTCCGACTGGGTTCAAGTCGGCTATGGTTTTGCTACTCTATAAAAATAAAGGCTCAAGATCTTGCGTGAAGAGTTATAGGCCTATTTACAATTTAACTTATTTTTGTAAAGTTTTTGAAAAAATTATTTTTCATAGGCTTACCAGTATGGTTGAGGAGAAAATTGATTCATCTCAGTTTGGTTTTAGGAGAAGAAGGGGGTGTGAAAATGCTCTGTATAAATTTACAAATGGGGTAGTTGATGGGATTAATGAAGTAAATGGGAAAGTAGTTGCGGTCTATGTTGATTTTCAGACTGCGTTTGATACCGTGCAAACTAATTTGTTAATTAGAAAATTGATGGTTAAATTCAATTTGGATCCTATAATGGTAAAATTGTTTAGGGATTATTTTATGGGCAGAACA
>JABASI010006649.1:0-10627 GCA_019776505.1 Tomocerus nigrus
GCTGTGTTTAATCTTGAGGAAGGTAAAACGTTTCAGTGTCTTTCAACCATACATTTAGATATACAGTTCAATAAAACTAGGAATTTTTCTTTTTGCGCTAGGGCTTATCATTCATAGCTTCATAGTAGTTTTTATATGACATGCAATTAAAAAATATCTAAATTCAGTAGTAAATCTAAACTCAAATACAGTTACTAGTACTACAAGTTATAAGTGTTTTTCAAAGCAAACACCAATAATTATGTTGTGGCTTGTGTTCTTGGGTAGCATTGATTTATATTTACTGAACCAAAGCATACTTTCACTCAACTTTTTAATTTTTACTATTTTTATTTTTAATATTATAAGCATGTGTAAGTACTTAGGTACTTAAATACTTTTTTGCTGAACTGAAATTCAATTGTACTGTGCAGGTAGCCTAAATGTACTATTTAGTGAAGCTGAGCCCAGGTGCATGGGTGTAGTGTGATGTATGTAGGTAATAGGTATATCAAACCAAGTAGCAGTAATTAATTTTATTCTAAATTCTTGAACTCTACAGAAACTAGGCAAGGCAAAAGTACCTTCCTAGTCAATAAGTAATGCTTTTTTGTAGCTTACATATCATTAAAACATAAAATAAAAACTAACCTTTGTAATACCTTGGCTCTTCTATGGACAGTCTTGTTGAACCTGTATGAATAGCGTTGCTTTTACATAAACTTGGTCCCACCCGGCCTAAGCAGTCCGGAACTTTCCGGTACAGGCAATATGGAAAATTTCGATTCACTTCTATTGCTACTGTAGCGAACTTTTTTAGCTGCAATCGGTTCATTGCATTGGGCTGACTGACTGACTGACTGTGGTGGTTCTAAGTTTAGATATTTCTTATTTTGAATTTGTATTTTGATTTGTTTACTACAGAAAGTATGCAAAGGAAAAGCCCTTCTCAACTATAATTCTTACTTTAAATTGTTGATTAGGTTGATACAAAGTTAAGAGAAAATAACTTTACTTGTTTGTGGCTCAAATAAATCGGATATGATCGGGCAATCCATAAGGATGGGATATGAAATGACGTGGATGTATGTATTTGTATGTGGATGAAAAGAAGAAAATACAGTGTTATGTTGAGTAGAAGTGGCAAGAAACACGGCGGAGAAAGAAAAAATCAATGGTCCAATAACAAACACGCAGACTGCGAGGAGCCTATGAGAATAAAGCCTTTTGTATACCAAAACTTGACTAGCCTTGTATTGCCTGTATTCTGTGGACCTCTGGACACACTCCAGAAAACTGATTCTCCATACCTAGTTACAACTACACTCTGTTGAGGGCAGGGCGGATGCTAAGAATGGAACTGTGCTGTCTTGTCTGTCTGCTTAAATGTTTCAAGTTTCCCTTCTTGCAGCTTTTTTATAAAACCAGTCTCAAGTTCCCTCTGTCTCTTTGTCTGTTGCTTCTTCAGAGTTCTTCAGTCTTGCTTGATTGCATGCATTATGCATTGCATTTGCATCTTCATATTATGATCATTGATCTCATCATTATGATCTCATTGCGTCTTGCATCATTGTATTATGGTATATCGTATGTGTTTGTGACCTGTTTTTATGCTTATTTGTACATGGGACATAAAAGTCAATAAAGAACTTACATTTTCCCACTCTCTTAATACAATATTATTATTATTTTGTTAATTGTTAGCTATGCATGCATGCATGTGATTATGTGATACAATCAATCTCTACCGATTATTTCGGAACATAGCCTTACTATTTCGAATACTAAATACGTTTATAACAGTAACATTCAAAGTGCAATCTTATACCCATTACTGTTAAACCTGTATTAGAATTATTTAGTATACTATTTCAATCGCAATAAAATAAAATTATATAAAAGCTTACTCTTTAGCATGTCCACGATAAACTTAGGTATAGGTAACGTAGATAGGATATTAAGAATATGGATATTGTTTTATTCTTTTCATTGGTTTGGAATCAATCAATATGAATTAATCAGAATAGGACACGAAACACGACAGAGAACTTTAGCATTTTAGAAATATTTTAGAACGTTAAATAACCCATTGGGTGATTTACAAGCAATTTGCAATCTTTTTGCTGGACCAGATTAAAAGTGACATTATGGGTAAGTATATAGGTAGACACTGACAAAATTATCTAGTTGATATTGTGGTTCAATCTCAGAGTTCTCATCTCAGAAATTCATTAGCTTTTAGTTTTACAACCATAAAGGAAGCAATATAATGAAGCCAAACCAAAGCCTGTGTGACAGTGTAATTTAATTATTGATTATATAGTAACAGTAATTCATCTAATAACTACATTTTACATCACCAACATGTTTCTCTACTTATTATGATATAAAAACTTAAAATTAATTGATTAGAGGGCTCAGTCGAAAGTTTGACGCGTTTTTCCTCATTATGCTACTTTAAAATGCAACAAAAAATCTAAAAACTATTATAACTTCCCCCCAGCCACGGTATACCTATAACAGAGAGTTATGTGATGATGATACAATATGCAAGCAATAAAAATTAATAAGCTTTGATTGACTGATTGAGCCGAATGATATTCTGATGCCGTGAGGAGATAATAGTAAGCTTTTACTGATAAAATATAAAGCAGGTCATTCCAATACTGTGTATAAATAATTTCGAATTTCATGTGTCCATAATGACTGGTTTTGACTTGCGAAATTGTAATGGTGTACCCGTGTACGTATAGACCTACAGCTACGCATATTTAAAGGGTACATATATACTTGAGTTATTTGAGTCGTACGAATAGTACTATTAGCTATAGTAAACAGCAATGAATACCAGGTAAGTAGTTATACATATATTCCTGCCTGCACAAACAGTTGAGTTTAGTTTTCGTTAGGCAGAACAAGCCTCCTGTTAGTTTGAAGCACCCCATCAGGAGTAAGCGGGAAAACAGCCGGTCCCTTCTTCAGTCGTGAGTTTGCTGTCGAAGGGTAAACATAGTCGGAGTTTCTCTTACTGCAGTTAACACACAACGCAAGCAAAAGATTTGGTATCTACGAGTGTACGTACACTGAGCACAATCTCAAGCCTCTCTTTCCCAAGTTCTGAGATAGTTGAGCTGAGCGAAGCACATTTGCGAGTTATTATTAGCTCGTTCCAAAACATAACTTATTCATAAGTGAACTACAATTATCATACTAACTTTAACCATTATTCGTCAAGATATAAAGGTCCTTTCCTTACATAAAAGGCAAGGTCTTACTTAGGAGTGTAATTAAAAAATCAGATTAGTTAACATTAGCAATAAGAACTTTCTCATTTAATGTTCATAGTTAAAGTGTTATTATTAGGTTAGCTGGTTAGCAAGCAAATCCATTTGTGTGAATATACTCTGTGCAAACCAAAAATTACTTTTTCTTAGGAAGAACATCATACATTTCTCTCTCACGAATTTGTAAGGGTTACTAGTGAAGTTAATTAAGAAGTACCTACTGGATTTTACGAAAGTATTTTTTGTCATTAACAGTACGATTATTATTAACTAAATAAATCACGATGGATGAAGAACTCAAGTGTTACATGTGCAAACAACTGTTTTCTAATCCTGTTCTTCTTCCATGTTATCATTCCGTATGTCTGAATTGTGCCGTACAATTGCAACAGCCTGTGCAAGCCCTACAACAACAACAATTGCAACAACAAATTCAGCAAATAAATAGTAGTGGTCATCATGGAGTGGGTCACAGTCACATTCACGGACCAGGACACCATAGTCATGCCAGTAATACCAATTTTCATGGACATTCTCACCATATAGTAGTTACAACGGCGACAGTTCACCACCATTCGCATAGTCAAAGCTCTCATCACAGTGACAGCAGTCTGAGCAGCAGTGGCACAGGGACTGCAGAGTCAAGTGGTAATGAAGATGGTTCAGACAAAGTGTCAATCTTATCTGAAACTGACAGCGGAGTTGTTGTGTGCAGTAGCCGTCCCAACAGCTACGTGGGCACTCCCAATATGCACGGACTTTTGTTTCCACCCATTCAGTCCACTGCATTCTGTCTCTCCTGTCCAGTCTGTCACAAGGTTGTTTACTTCGACGACAACGGTGCTCACAATCTCCCCAAATATCGGGTAATGCAAAACATCGTTGACAGATACGTCGAGTCCCGCAACTTGGGTACTAAATGTCAACTTTGCGAGAAGAATCCCAAGAGCGCAACAGTTATGTGTGAACAGTGCGAAATATTTTACTGTGACAAATGTCGCGAAAGTTGTCACCCTGCCAGAGGCCCTTTGGCTAAGCATTCACTGGTCAACCCTCAGCAAGGGAAGCAATCGCTGAAACTCAAGGCAGGACCCCTTGAATACAAATGCCCAGATCACCCCATGGAATCGCTGAATATGTATTGCATGCTTTGCAAAGTCCCTGTGTGCATGGGATGTCTTCAAGAGAGGAAGCATCTGGATCATGATGTTCAACCCATCCAGATAATGAGCAAAGCTCAAAAGGTTAGCCTAGATTTATACTCGTATAGTCTATTCTATAGTACACTTATTTCTCTTTGAACATAGAAACTAAATAATATTTAAAGCTACTTAATTACATACTTTGAACAGACCTTACCATACAACTACACAGTAGCTTAGTACCATTGTAAAATAGCATTATAATTGTTGTACAGTAGTACGGCCAAAGTCAATTACGTATTAGGTACCAATGCTAGCTAATAATTAAACTGTTGATTATGTAGTACTATAGGTATATTATCTGTAATCACGGAAATTACGACGTTTTAGGTGTGCAGATTTAGCACAGATGTCTGATTTTCCTTCTTTGAAAATTCTCGTAATGCTGCTATTCAATCATTGGAATGTTTTAGTTCTTTACGAATTGCAATGGACGTGAGCAGACGCAATATCTGAAATACGTTGTAGTACAGAATACTTTAAAGAGAGACAATTATTTATTGCGGAACATAATATCGCAACTTTTATAATGCAATTTACAAATAAACTGCAAATCCACATTGAATGTTGACAAGAATAATTGTAGTATGAAGTATGGAAGATTTTCCTTTAAATCTTCCATCAATGTAAATGAATTTAAAGAGCTTAACCCGATGGTGCACAGTAAATTTTATGAGGCAAGACTTAGCGTGATTTGAAACCTGGACATTGTTGTCCTATTATTTAGTTTGACATGACAAGGATTTTATTTCGTGTGTAGACTTCATTGGTACTTCAAGTTCCTTTCATCTGTTTAGAGAGAAGTGCTTCGTAATGCAGTGCTCATACTATTCTGTATTTTGTTCCACGTAGAGTGTAAATAGGGATTTACAGAGAATTAGTATATTGGATTGAAGAGAGTGTGAGATGATTCTACTTTGTGAGTCCTTAGAATAAATTTAGTAGGAGTACAGTCCGGAACTGTAGGACTGAAGATGAAGGCACGCCCTTTATACCTGGGTTCCTTTGTCAGGGAAGACAGGTACCTTCACGACATGGTGCCTTCCTCCTTGGATGCCTTTTCTTCTTTACTTGTTCTTTTGTAGTAAGTGGGATGCAAGACGCAATCCCAATCTGATCCATTATGAAACACTAAACACAGAGTTTCTTATGAATATAAATACACAGCAAATAGCTACATATACATACGTAGCAAGAAATAACGTACCTTTGCGTACCTACATACGAGCTTCACTACTTTTGTTACGTATGTCGAATTTGTACAATGCAGCAGAACTTGCTTATCGTAGTTATAGCTTATGTATAACTCGAATGTGCAAGTAGGGATTTGGTATGCAGTCATGCGGCGCCATAAATATGGAATCTTTTCTCTAAGTAAGCTTTCTTTGCTTACCATGCATGCAAGTGTATTGTTCGGATCTTCTTCTTCTTCAGAAAACATAACTACAAGACAAGTCAGACTCATAAAGGAAAATACTGCGGTATTCTAAATTCTAATGTTGTATTTTGCTCTGTAATGTTGTTCCATCCAATTATATATTCATGAGTCAGTATCCGCGTCTTCAAATCTGTTCTAAGTCTTAAGTTAGAAGCAACCAACGTTCGATTGTGGCCAATTCTTATTCGTAATATAACTTCTCGTAAAAATTGATAGACATGAAAACATGTTAGTGTTTCAGTTTCAGCATCATGAGCCTTGTGTCTCTCTCTCTGTGTACACAATTTGCCATGTGCATGCTTAAGAAAAATACATTTGGATTTACGTACAAAAAAGGAGAAAAACAAAAGTTCAAATATATTATATTATATCTGGCCAAAGAATCGTCTCCCTTTTCTTTACATATTCAGTGTGTAGTTGCGACTGTCTGACTGCTCTAGCATATAATTAATGCACAAGAAACATTCATACAATCAGACTACGATTCCTCCTTCGCCAATTTTATTACAGTCGCTAAATAAAAAACTAAAATCAAATTTGAATACAAGAAGCTCACATTAATGCCCATTCTCACTAATGAATGCTCAATAGACAGAAGTTTCCAACTTCTTTTTCAGTCGAGCCACAGCAGCCAGTCGCCTCTCATCAATTCACTCTGACTGCATTGATTTAACATGCCTAATGAGATTCGACCAAAACCGACACCCTTCTACCTTTTATATCTATATGCATCCTGCATATCATTATCTTTTATAATGTGCAGTCTATTAAAATACACATGATCATCCGAGATGAATACTACCAACGAGAAATAAAAACACAATTTTCTACTGGACTACTGCTAGAAGGTTAAGCAATTTACCTACTAAGTGAAAGGAAATTTATCGTCCGAGTTGCAATTCCCGTGTGATTTTGTTGTTTTACTCATCGCCATATTATTTTCTAGAGATTAAAAAAGGTCTTCTAAAAAAGTTGACTATTATTATAGTTCTGATTCATTGGTGGGTACCTACCCTCTCCTAATTAATACATTAAATGATTCATTTATTACTGCGATATAGCAGCATACTATGCTAAAACTGTATCTCTACACAAACGCTTATAATACCCTCTACTAGAATTAGCTGGATTCAATCGAAACCTTATATTTTAACCGAACCTTCGTTATTGTAAAAGTATGTCAGTTGGTTTTAAAACGTTTTATTCTTTTGTCCACATCACATTAATTGCTACATGCAGGCAGTTTCAGAAGATTTTTATTTATACACTGCTTAAAGCAGTACATAAGTTGAAGTAGGTTAAAAGCTTTCAAGAATGAGAGTATATCTTCTTGAATTTCAAATACGAATTACAGTAATTAGGTAACTATGTATCAAGCTGCCCAACATGAACTTTAAATGAATATAATTACTTAATACACACTTCATGTTATGCTATAGTGCCTTTATAATGTGCACTTTTACTCCTCGATTGATAATGAAAGAATCATTTCAAATAGTGCCCGCAGAAATCCATCGTAGCTAATTCTATTTTCCATATGTGGACAGTTGCCAACTTGGCAAGTGCATAGGGAAGTTTATTGGTAAATTAGTGAGGAGATTGCACCAACTTACCTACAGAACTAGATTGGCACATGAGATGAGACAGTTGGAAAGTAAAAGAATGATACCGATACCAGGCTCTCTCTTCTTTTGTCAAATTGGAACTAAACTTTCTTGCACTGTAATTTAAATAGGAAATATACGATTGAGGATAATGTAATTTTCTCATTCAATTTATTAGAGAAAAGTATTTTAAATGAGCATACAACCCTGAGATTTGAATTTCAGGTAGCAGCTATTTTTGTAAAACCTGCTAGCCCACCGAAGATGCAGCAAATTGTGGTTAATGCTTTTTTACGGTTCCTGTGTGTCAATGATGTTTACTGACTTCGTTGCTGCATGTTCAAGCATAAATATCAAATGTATAAATATATTTTTTAAACGGAAATTCTGGCATAAATAGAAGTGCGCTAAGTTCGGTTTGCGACTATTTGCGAGTAATCAAGAACAGTCCACGAAACAGATAACTATAACCAGGAAAACAGGCTGTAGGTGTATTAGGAGGTATATAGAATTTTCGTTTCATTAAAGATTCTGACAGCCAAAATATCTCAAACTATTCATTGTTCATTTATACCATTTTTACCTACTGTCTTTAGTTATCGGGTCACGAAACAATCTGCTTACACCGTTACGCCTACCATTTGGACATTTGGAATACCAGTGGGCACAAGACGTTCTTTTTCTTGAGGGTTGTTTTTTTGAGATAGAAAATTACAATCATGCCATCAGTGATACAAAAAAAGTTACTAACTTCAATGTTATCAAAGTCAAGTGTCAACGTGGCTAATTAAGCAAATAAGCCCGACAAGCCCGTTAGTGTATTTGCAGTTGAATATTAAGGAATAGGGTCGTCAAATTGGTATACATATACCTCTATAGTTCATCAGGTTAGACTTTTCAGCACGTATGAATATAGATCTGTAATGTGACACTGTATTAATTTTTAGTTAATCCAAGAAACATACTAGTTATCACAGTTGATGCCACGTAGCCTAAGTGTTGTATCCTGTATCTGATTGTCTCCATTCCATGCCATGAATATCTGCACGTGAGACGAACAAAAGGACGACAGTAAGAATTCTTAAGACAGTACCGACAGAGGGTTAGTTAAATATGAAAGAAAAAACCGAATGAACTTTGGAGCTACTTCATCGAAAACAGAAACTTTAGAACATCTTGCACGATTGGACCTTTAGTTAGTTGATTGATACATTTTGTTATCTCATGCTTGCTAAACAATGTTGGAAACTAGAGCAGTCGGTATAAAACAGCTTAGGCATATTTTACCTACAGTGAAGAGAGACATCGGTAAATATATAGAAGGCCAGGTCAAGTATAGAAATTGTTATCATCCATTTAGTTTGTAGTTGTTTTTTGTTAATTGTCATACCATTCTTTAGTAAAAGGAATCTAATCTGTAAATAAGTAAGCATGGAAGATATCTTTTAAAGATATTAGGTATCCATATCTATGCTTGGCTGCTGTCGTGCTCTCTGGGAGAATATTTCTTATCACCGTTCTTTCCTTCATTCCTCTTGCTTTCGTTTTTATGAGTGTAATACTGATGATAAATATTTACTTGATGAGATGTGAACTGATGTAAGCTCACATCTATACGAAAGGTACATTTCAAATAGGCTGTTTAACAGAAAGCCTTAAATATCAACCGTAAAAATGGACATTATGGTTATTAGTCTATTACAAATCCGGAAAAATAATTCTGGAACATAGTCTGGTTATTGTTATTACTTTAACATTAGGTGATTACTGATTAGTTAGATTTATTGATATTCTATTGCTACATGTAGATGGACAATGGATCACAATTAATGCCTAAAGTTGCTGTAATTTTTATCTAACCAATTGTGATTACTTTTCTGCTTGCTGTGTACACATTATTGGATTGGATCATGAAACATGCGTATACCTATGCAATACGGCACGAATCTGCATATGTACAACTACTTGTTTTTTTGCATAGCACCAGGGATGTGTGATAATAATCTCTGTCAATCCTAACAAAGTCAAAGTTGGAATTCAAAACCATGTCTCCGCTTCCATTCCAGAGCTTACCCTCTCCTCACCTTGTTACCATCTGCTAAATAAGACAGGGTGATGCCCGTGATGCACGTTGGACTATTATAATTTATAATAGTTCCTTATGTTTGCAGCAGCTTTAGCTACCCTTTGACTGGTGTTATATTATAAGCGTTCCTATACGTGCATGATGTATTTGCGGAACAGTAGGAGTAAAGGAAACTTCGGTCCGACGAACGAATGCAAAAATAAAAGCGTATTGCATTTGGCATTGCATATTTTGACTTGATACACGATGCATGCATGATATTTTATGGCGTATGGTTTAAATATTTACCTTTCTTACTACTAAGGCCTTGGATGACGCAATTTGACTAGCTTTACATACAACACAAAGGATTTAAACGAAAGGCGATTTTAGGTACTTTCTTTGGCTTGTCGGCATACGTTTCCGTTCATTGTGGCGCGATCTGATACATTTTTTTCATTCTTACAAGCACTTTCCTTTTATTTTTACACAACGCATTAGGATAGAATGCTTTTAGCATGTTTGAAGTATTTATCAGTGTAAGAGTCAATAAAATATGAGTAATACGTTACCTGAACGCAATAATAATATGTCTTAGGTATGTTAGCAGGGAATATTAATTACTTTATTCGTATTTTGATGATAATCGTATTTAGGCATAAGTTATCTGTAAATCGTAGGTAATTGTATAATCCACTGTAGGATTAATTCTACTAAAAGGCTCGCTGCTGGAAAATCCGAAAATTATTAAAACTTTTGGCTCGTCATTAATAGGAAAATAATATCTGTGCATGCCTGCACATAGGAAAACATTTCACAATGAGTTCTCTAACATTGCATTTGAATTACGAAATTCTATTTCTACATTGAGAATGTGACTGCAGAAGACATGACAGACCAGTTCCTAGAGCCGTGTCTTCACAAACACAAAGCTGTTATTTTAATAATGAAATAGTGAATATCATGCTACATGCAAGATAATTGTAATGTGTACGTATCTACATACATAAGTCGTGTACTAACTTTCCTCTGACTTTACAAGCACTAATGAGATG
>JABASI010006650.1:0-10626 GCA_019776505.1 Tomocerus nigrus
AAATGACAGTGGAATAGTGTAGGAGTACTGAACTGATCAGTGACTACATAGTGTACGTAGTGAGGAGCGAGAGTTTGAATGAATATGGAGGGTGGTGTGGAGTAGTATACGTGTGTTTGACCATTTAAATATTTGACACCAACGCTATATACGTGTCTAAGTGTTTGTCCAAAGTTTATTATACATAGATAGTTGGTATAAAGTCACCAAAAATTGAGGCCCATCTTAAACCCGGGCAATGCAATGTTATCATAATGGGTTTTTACGTTTAGTCAAAAATGTTAGTAAATATTTTTTTCAAGTAGAAAAATGTTTTCGGATTAGAAACGATTTTGAAAAAAAGATTTTCTTGGTTTTTGTTGATTAGTAGTAGAGTGTGAATGGAACGGATAAAAAATATTCGCCATGGTGGAGAGGAGATCGGAGCGACAAGGAATACGAAGCACAGACGTTCACAAAACAAAATGACAATGCAATGCTCTTGTCCTGAGCTGGGAAAAGGGAGGAGTTCTACATAGAGATGCCTTTCGCTTTCCCTTTTCCACCATACGACTTTTATTTATACATGAAATTTCATCACGCTTTTTACCCCTCCACATCCTACCATTCGAGCCAATAGTCAAAGCCTTGCCATATACTCCAAAGGATGACGCACAATAATTGCATATAAAATGTATCATCAAAATTTTCACTCAATTCTGATGATAATAAATAAATTTTCGGGGTTGAAATCTACATTACATCCAAATCCTTATCCTAACAAAGTTAAAATTATAGTAAAAGTAAAACCTAGCCGTTAAACAATAAATAAGAAGTTTAAATATCACCAATAATTTTCATACATTTAGTTACGTTTTGTTGTAATCTAATCTAAAATACTTTTTCGTCTTTCGGAAACATTATCGTTTCGATTTACGTAAAACAATTTAAAATATTGTTAGCAGTCAGAACCCGCAACAAAGATCTTAGGGGCCCTTGAGTTTTGAATGCTAATTGACATCTAAAAAATGGAAAAGATAGTTAATTAAATTTAATCAGGCCTATCAATCATGGTACAATAGGGAGTAACTTGTTTTCTATTGTTTCTACTTGAAAGCAAATCTATTTCGGTATTCCCTAAAAGAGAAAGAGACTGCTTTTCATCCTTGCATAATGTATGTTTGTGCAGAATGCAGATTACACAAGACATGCAGTTAAATCCTATCGATTATTCTATTATTGTAGTGATATGCGTGTATGCATTCAATTGTTGTTGGGACAGTGGCAAAAGTAATAAGTGTCCGGGGAACTCCACTTGGTCGGTTTGCCATGGTCGATTAAGTGACATTAGAACATTACTAGGAACGATAAAAGTTAAAGTGCCCTACACAACACAGTGTACCATAGACGCAAGTCTAACTCTGAGGGACTTTGTTGGCTGCCCTAATTACGCTCTTGGGACTCGTTACACAACTCATCGGTGGTGTTATTTACTTAAGTCGCTTAATAGAAATTTTTGAATATTTTAGAGATAGTACGTGTATCTGTATGGATGATAGTAATGTAAAATTGATACATCTCTTGTTATAACAATGACCATTTGGCTAATTGCTGAAACGTTTTATTTATTTCTGAATAATGAAGAAGGTGTTTAAGTATCTAAAAAGTATTTTTAAATATTTTAAATGCTTTTAATGTATACAGTCGAAACCGCATGTCTTGTTCTTCCCTGTTAACTAGTAATCCAATCAAATAAGAATTTCATGCGACATCTTCCCCTGATGTTATGATTGTTAAAAAGAAATCAATTAATTCCATTTTGACAAGGTATACCTAATTTCAACTGTGAATACTGCTGCGAGTTTCTAAAAATTCATGTTTTTTGCAATGGAAATTAGAAAAGTAAGTTCCTTGAGTATTCTCCTTTTATATGTTTTCAGTTGTTCTTTTGTTCTATTTGTTTTCTATTTTCAAAGATTGAGACAAGAATTCGTAGGTGTAGATAAAGTGAATGTTTTCTTAAGTGTTTCAGTAGAAGTTAGTTTTAAGGTAGTGGGAGAGGCGGGCTAAAGTTTCTCGAGTTGCTATAATATCGCTGCTATTATTAGCTGGTGATACAAGAGTAATAAAGTAAAAGTTAACTGGGCGTAGTATCCGATGACAGTGTAGAAAAGTTGTCATTGTATTTTGTAGTGGTGACATTTGGTTTTCAATTTCCTTATTGTGAGTGGCAAAAAGCGAAGGAAAGAATCTATTGAGCTGACAAAAAGATATCGAATGTAACTGTAGTGAACTAACAAAACAGACGTACGTACGTTACACAATTATGATTTTCAAGGGTCGGGTCGTGTACGATGGTTATGTTATTCCTTATGGAAAGTCCTTGTATGAATGTGAAGGTGAGAGAGACCTAAACTAAAGTGACGGGGACTCCATTCATTCTTTATGATTTCATAAGTTGTCAGTGTCACGGATAGCATACAGATATTGTTAACAGGACAATGTACAACATTTCTAACCTTTCCTTTATCAAATCTACAAACTGCTCTACTAATAATGTAACGTAACTATTCTGTGTAGTAACTCCGTCCTTATTGTTCCCTCATTGTGAGACTTTTCAAGAGCTCTTTTATTTCTCTCTGGAAATCTGACGCGGCTATAGCCGCATGACACAATGCAGTTTTAATATAATAAATATGTTATACCTGCACACACAATGCTACAAAAATATCAGAACAATAATAATGCTAAACAGTACGCTAGGAAATACTATGTACATAATAAATATAATAAGTGAGCATGACTTTAGCATTGTGTATCAAGTTAGGCAAAGGATAATTCATAAATATATACTGCCATGAATATACTATTTACTAATAGTACATTCGTGTACTATAATATTATTTGACAATAATAAGTAGCCTCAACTCAACATACAAAAGTCGTTAGCACCTATGGAAAGCACCCTCTGCTCTTGTTAGCACTTTATTCAGGGATAAATATAATATTTAATCACTTAATATTGTCATTCCAATTTATAGAATCCCTTTTCATTTAATGCATAGACATTTTTCATATTTCAAGAGTTATTCTTGTATATGAATGTGATAAAAAATAGGGTGCACTAGTATGTACCTGGAAACATTTGGGATTATATGCAATTTCTAGTATTTATCGGCAATATTTTAGTAAGTGCGACGCTTGGGCAAGTACCTGTCTCCTTTGTAACTCACATCAGTGCATTTACAACAAAGTAATTCACTAATTTTATCTTAGTCCGTAGTACTTTACATGTAAAATGGAAATGATTGGATAGTTAAGGGAGAATTTATAGCACTATTACATATTAAAAGAGAGAATGAGATCATAAATGGCTATATTAATGTGCATATTACATATTAGGTTGGAGGAGATAAGGGCCAGTAATAGCATTGTAGCATTTGAAGGAATAAAATTGATTGCAAAAGGGTGACAATATATTACAGCACTAGGTATCTTTAGTATTTTCTCTGTACTGGGCCTATGTACGTAGTGTGTGTAAGTGTAGTCGCTAGGATTTATAGATTTTAGGAAGGCGAGAAGGAAAAGAGACGTAAATAGGCAGGGAATGTGTGTGTGCTGTGTGTTCTTTGATTTTGAGAATGGAGTCTGTTTGAATTCCAATATTGAGATTGTGTCTGAGATTACATAGAATTTGCTCGGTTGATGGAATATGAAATGGGATGCTGTGACTCTGTGACTGTTTTTCACTTTAGTTTCGTTTCAGTCATCAAGAGATAAAAGTGATGATGAGAACGGAGCTGGATGGAGTTGCATTGTGACCATTAACATGCGAACAAGCGTGTAAGGGTGAAGATGAGATGGGGACAACTTTATGTGCGTTATGTTATCGCTTATCATGACTTCATAGCAGGCACATCATCATCACGAAAAAGTAAAGTGCTCCGAAGCTCACTCCACTACAAAAGCTATCTAAATGGACTACAAAGGCAAATCTATATCATGAATGGACACATAAAGATAGTAGGCATTAGTCCGATCTGTGCCATGCAGAATCTCTCTGCACAACAATAAGTGAGAATATTAACGTGTCGCGGGCCGAGCCCAATTGCATTGCACTGCGATTACGTAATACTGTCAGTTCTTCGGGATGCTAAAATAGGAAGAGAAAGAGAGAGAGAGCTGACTGGGACGGAGGACGGACGGGGGCTGGAGAAGAGTGGCGAGGAGAAGAGGATCATTTCTCCGGAAGTGCTCTTGTGCAGGGCGGATGAGTCCGCAACGACTTCTCCCAGAATCTTTTGTCACACAATAATAAAATGACACTTTGGTCGAACCGAGACTTTCCAGCCTTTTCTCATTCCTCGTCACATCTCACCGAGTTCCGGATGCATTAGCAATGCAGGAAATAATAATAGATCGTCTAAACAGTCAACACAACAGAAGAGGAGCCAACCAAACTGACAACCCAAAGGCAAACTCCCTCCACACAAGAATAAACTTATTCGCTAAGCAAAACCAATACACCTACGCCAGTAATATATGTACGTACTCAGACTCATTTAACTTTCAATGACATGGCATGACATGCCATGACATCACATCACTACGTGACGTCTACCCAACTAAAGGCAGCAATCATTTTACTATAAACTACTGCTCGCTTATACTCCGTTTTAATTCAAAATTCGGATTCCCCTAAAAAATGCAAATACTATTCATAGTAAGCTTCATTCACTTCACACAGCAATTAATAATCTTTGGATATTTACACTTATAGATATTCATATGGCATTGATCTAATACTTAATACGCAGTGTATACCTAACTACTCATGGTCATAATATTTTTCATTTGATGAGTAAATGCTTCCTAGAAACAACAACATAATCATGAATCATGAATCATGATCACAAATGGGATCGAAATTAGAATTACAAATAATCTGTCATTCTCGTTCCCAGACACATTTCTTCTTCCATAATAAATATATGTTGCAAAGTCATTCATTGACGTCATTGTAATTTCATTTTATTAATGAAACCCTAATTCTCATAAATATTAAATACCTAGTAACAGAAAGTTATAATGAACACGCATGAAACACACATAAAGCTCAAAGCCTTGCAGACTAGTACATATTTCCTATTTCCATATGGTACGATGAACGCTAACCTAAAACGCAGTAAATGAGGTCCTTATGGTCGCATCAATCCTTAATTACAAGGATTTACAAGACCACTGTAACATTGTATTGACAGAATCTAAATAGGCATTGAGGAGTGAATTGTCGGTGTAATCGTACGTTTTATTGATATGAGTAAATCTGAACTACCTGTCAAACGTATGTAAATTAAAACGTCTCAAATTCATAAAATATTATGTGTTATATTGCTTAAAATAAATTGCTACCTACGTACAGTTAAGAAATTTTGCAATACGGAATCGGTAGACCGTAATTTCATTCTATCTAACTCAGAACTTAAGTTGTTCAGTTTAAAAATGGCAACCGTTTCGGTAAATTTAGACAATAAAATGATAGAGAAAGAAAATGTAGAAAGGTTTTGTGTGGATTACGCTAAGTACATGAAAATGCAATACTTAACTAACAAGAAATGTGAGATTATACATGAGGGAATAAAATTATATTTAGGTAAATTCTACATAAAAAGAGTAGCGCATATTATGGCAGGCAGATAAAAGAATTGTTTTGTATTTTATGTAATGGCTATAATCTAATACCTTGTTCCTTGTCCATTGCTACACGAAAACAGAAACCTAAATGATAAACAATAGTCTCATTACATAAACTATGCTTTAAAAAGGTTAATTATTATGATTATTTTGATAGATCCATTGAGAAGTGTGTAAAGAACACGATTATTTATTAGGATATTTGAGAACATGATGTATTTACGGAATAGCTATGAAAAGCAATTGATATAAAACTTCACATGCAAAAGTATCTTTTAGCATGAAAAGTTAAATTAAAGTAATTCTCTTTACTGATTTCTAACAAAAATGTTAAAAAAAATGTATATGCAGAATCAAATATTTCATTGTTTTTTGAACTCTATTAGGAATGCATTGCATTATTCAAAAGATAAGTTTTCTTGATTTGTATGGAAACCGAAAAATGAAAGGAAATTTCGTATTATAATGGGTTCGAACAGGAAACAGTATAAAATAGAATCTAGACTCTAGTATAGCATTGCATAAATTGGTAGTACTTATTTGAGTTTAGCTGAAATGATTCGCAACGGAAATTCATACGTAGTTAAAAATTATAAATGGAACGGAATGAAAGTACGTAGATAGATAAGTAGATGATAGTTGAGGATAGAATAAACGAGCGTGAGAGGAGGAAGGAAAGTTCTGGATGTGATCGTAAGATTTAGAGATAGTAAAACGTGTATCTGTGTATCTCAGTAGTAAAAGTAGAGTAGAAGGAGACGGAGCGAAAGAAAGAGACTTACCTTTATGGGGCATAGGATCGGAAGAATTGTTGGCTGGATGATGAGAATTTGTGCCCGGCCACGAGGCAACGGGCGACAGCTGAGATGCCGGCAGTATGATGTTGATTCCGGAACACTCACTGAAGAAACACTCAAAAGAACAATCTCAGCTCAGTGCTAACACTTAAAGAGTTGACTCTCTGTTTTATTGTGAACTAACTTTTTCGCTTTCTGAGTTACGAGCTTAGACTGGGAAACTATTGCCGACGAGAAGTACTCGTATTTAGCCGATGAACGGATTTGCCTAAGATTTTCGATAGTAACTCATAAAATGCAATTTTATTGTGTTGATTGAACGAGAGTCTGAGCAAATCTTGATGATTCTAAGCAATCTCCCTTAGATTTGAAGAAAAGCACGTGAAGATTGATATTACATGTAAGTAGCAGACTTGATATCTCACAGTATTCGTTTCAGGAGAGGTTTTTCATTGCACAACTCGCAGAGATTTATATTATTTCTATATCAGTTCAAGGAAAATGAATAAAAATCTCTTTGATCTCCCTAGACTTCTATTTATGCTAGACAATAGTGTCAAGGCAATTAGAAAAGAAGAGGAAGAATGCTATGTCTAGATGATATTTTTGAAGGGAGTGTAAGGAAATGTAAATCCGCCTCAGATCTGCTCAGAGAGAGGAATCAGAGGGAGAGAGACACTTGTAAGAAGGATGAGTGAAAGTCATAAAGTAAGTTTTCTTTTGTTTTGGGTGGATATTAGACGGTTGTCAACTGTAGTCGAATGGAGTAGTAAAAGGAAGAAAGTCAAAGGAAGGCCGTCCGACAAGGGAAGAGAGAAATTAATGGGATTTTAGTTTGTTGGTGTGGTGGCTGTTGCAGTTAGCTACTTGAGGACTCCATGGCCAGGTCTCTCGTCTTCTAATGCAATGTAATGTAATGTGATGATGGGAATGGAAGAGGAAGAGGCTGCTGGAGTTGTTTTGTGTGTGGTTGTTGAGAGAGCGGAAGAGCGTTAATGGAGCATGAGGATTGTGTTCAGTCGAAGAGAATCACTCAATTAAGGAGTTGCTCAAGTAAGTTGATCTGGTGTCTGGCTGGTCACACGGAGACGACGACGAGGCACGACACAACTCCCAACTAAACGCAACCAACTCAACTCGGATCTGCCTGCCTGCCTCTCCCGACGACCCGGCTCTCCTATCTCAGCCACTCTCTCTCTCTCTCCACACTCACACACGCTGCTCCTTCCTATACCACAGCTACACACACACACACAGACAGACTTTGTTCATCTCACTCGCCTTTTTGGCCTGCCCCACACACAGCTACCTTAAATACATATTATGTACAATAGCACCAGAAGTAGTCTACAAACTCAGCTCCTACTCTTCTGACTTGGAGATTCAACGTCTCCTACTTAATGCCATTCTATATCCGTTATGTACATATTTATCCATGTAAGTATGTAAGCAAAGTTACATGTTCTTCTGCCCGATCATTCCCAGATTACTTTGCTTCTGCTTCACACTCACCGACCACTAAGTCACGACGAGTACTTTACTAGATAATCAGATAGGTAGTGGTAGTAGTACCAGTACCTACCTATCTTGCTAAATTAATGCTTACCTACTAATATCGTACACGTACACAACAGATAAGACATGAGACGAGCTTGAGCTTAGTGGCCTATTTTCTATTATTATAAGGCAGGGTACTTTCTGCTGTACATTTTCATTTCATGCTTAACTTTTTGGGATTGTTGTACAGAAATACAGATAATATTGTTTGAATTAGTCGCAGAGGCTTTCCATTTTAATTAGTTCGATCTAAAATGGCTAAGAACGGAGATTTAACCTTATTGCACATAATAAAGGCATTTACTAGCTAATCTTTTACGAAACGGGGTAAAAGTACACATTATTTGTTTGGAATAAAATATGATACAACAATTATGATTTGGGAAGTTTATTCCAATTTGATATGGGTATGTAGATATAAAATAAAGAAGAAGCCACTTATTTACATGCATGTTGATTAATCTTTTTATGTAAATCATGCAGTGTAGATTGTACTATATGAGGAGGTTCTTTGGTTGCTATTTGTAATGGCTGTTTAGTTATTCATCAGCGAGTAGATATTATGTGAGGGATGAAGATTAGTTTTTTGGACGTAATAGGCTTAGGATTTTTATTTATTCGTGAGAATGTTTGCAGGTAGGCAATACATAACGGAAATAGGTGCAGCATGTGCCAACAGAAGAGAATGGGCGAGTGTAGGGAACATTATCGCGAAACGGAGCAAGTGAGCCGGGCCAAGTCATAAGATAACAGAAGAGCATTGAAAAAGTAGAATCCAGCTTTGTTGGCAGTTGGTTGGAACGCCTCCTTCGCCGTTCTATTCCAGCCCTAATTTTCCAGCCACTCGAGGCCTTACCCAATCCAACGGGATAGACTTGCCACTTTTCCCTTATGCGCTCCTCTTCTTCTCCCTTGCTATACACTCGATCTCTCTATACAAATCCACGCCACTGGCACTACTACTCACCACTGCTCCTTCACGGAGCAAGCAAACTGAGGAAAGCCAGCCAGTCCACTACATACGAGTGAGGAATCACACCGAAACAAATTTACATTGTCTAATATAACAAGCCCAGCCGGTGAGTTAACAAATAGAACAGTGTGCCTGTCCGCAGTTTCGTTTCCGACTTGTCATGGTCACTCTTCTTATCCCTCACGTCCCGAAACTCATCGCTCTCCCACCAAAAACCTTATTTCCGCAACAGTCCAAACTAAATATTAATTATTGCTTTCTTTTTTAATTGCCCTCTTTCCCCCTACAGTCAACTTACATTTAAATATTACACACTATGCGACCATAGAATTTATTTTTTACTTTACGTGCCATTAGAAAAATATATTTCCAGCATCTATTTCTATAAATTTTTTACTATAAAGTTTTTTTGTATTATATTTACTCGAATATAAAATGTTAAATAAAAAAATTACGTTTTTCTTGATATCTACAGTAGGTAAGGATTATGAACTGCAAATTCGAACACTTTTCCTTCAGAAGCAATTTTGAAATAGCCTAGTATATGTTTAGAAGGTTTCTACGGATAAATATATAAGTATGCGTATAGGCATGTATCTCTAATAATATATTTTAAGGTTGGATTTTACTTCAAAGGGGAGCAATCGATTGATATTCCTTCGTTCATGTTTTCTTGTGTCGACCGGCCAAACTGTTCGAATGTATGAGGTTCAACCAACAGAATTGGAAATAGCAGAAAGGGGAAAAGTAGATAGAAATCCCCACTACGTGTACTTTTCTTCTCTCCATTCGCAAACTTTCTTCCTTTCTCTTCCTCCTTTCCTAAATACCCTTCCTTGGAGTATAACTTCACTAACACGTTAAATTGCTATTGAAAGGCAATGTTTTAGCAGTAAGTTATACTATCATAAGTTGTAATTAATAGCATGCAAATTAATCATTCTCTACACGACCAATACGAGTACGACTTGCATGGACGAGGCACATTGCATAATAATTCTTAAAGTCTACGATTTGTCAAAGTAAATCCCCGATATGACAGAAATTCAAATCCGTTAAAACTTTGACTGGATAGAAATGGTAGGGGAAAGCAGTTTATTATAGCACACAGAATACACAAGTATGCATGAGCACAATCATTTCATGTACCTAAGTAAATAAACAAATTCCTGCAAATTAAATATCTTTCATTGAGTTTGCTTCTAGCAGAAGCAAATAATTATGGTACTGACCATAAATATTTGCATCTACTTTGATATTTAGTTATATTATGTGAGCAAATAATTTGGGTTGTGCTCCCTTGATTTGACGGAAAATCGAAATGAAATTCTATAATATAGTTTGATCAGGGGTAGGTACTATTTGCTAAGGTCTCCAATGCCAATAAAAAATAAAGAAACCCAAGCGGCCCCCAACTGTCGTACATTGACTCTCCACTCCTGCTTTACCTTATTGTACACAAAAATGCTCTTGTTTCAAATCTACTAAATTCTAGGAGCTCGATTTCAGAATCGCTTATTACGGCAACGTTTCAAATATATTAAGAGCTTATGTGGCAGTAATGGAAAGGAGATTTATTCTAAATTATTAAAACTAGGAACAAAAGTTCAAAATTTGTATTTGTAA
>JABASI010006651.1:0-10625 GCA_019776505.1 Tomocerus nigrus
AATATTTACATTCATCATTCACACTAGATCAATCTTCTCCATCCAATAATGTCATGACAGTCATAGTCATGAGTATCAATACTTTAGGTGCTAAAATTTTTGAAAAACACTAACTGTTACAGAATTCATGTTCATTTGGTGGATTTAAACAAATATTCGGTAGGCTCGATCAGACAAAATACAATAAACAAAGTTGACATCCTGAGGCTAACTATTTACTTCCAGGGGTGCCAGACAAAGAATCAATGACATTTTTAAATTTGCTGACATGTGTTCCTGATGAAGAATTGTATAAAATGCTAGGCAAAGTTACAACAGATCCCTTTCATTGTTATGCCAGTATAACTGAAGAAGGAAACAAAAAAATATTTACGTTAAATACTTAATATTCTTCCAGCCTTGCGATTTATAACGATTGATTTTCACGGTTAAAGGCTAAATATGCTTCTTTATTTTAATTCCGAATTTAAATTTTAGATGAGTTTTGATTCTGATGATGGCAAAACGTTTTTTCGAAAGCTCTAATTTCAAAAAATACAATAAAAACTTAAGTTATTAAGTCTTTAACCGAGTAACAATGCTAAACTACTCAATTCAAGGCTGGAAGCACATACAATATTTATTATGATCCTAAGTATTCATTCTCACGCGAACATTGCATATTATGTAGTCGACACATTATAATAATATGTGTCTTAGCCTTGTCTTGTCACTTTGGTAGCAACGACTACTTCAAAATAAATGAGCGGTAGGACTACAACCATCAACCAAGCTATTATAGTAATTAGGGCTCGGATGGACATGCACACGTAATAATTCCGTCACTTAATTGGTCACTTACTTAATGGGCCACTTACTTAAATAGTCAGTCGCTTAATTCAGTCAAAAGCATGAAATGTATTTTTCGTAAAATTGTCCAATATTTGGGGAAATTTCTTGGAAAATTGTATAAGATAATATGGATTAATTTTAAAACATCAATGGCTTCTGAACAAAATCCCAAAATCCGGTCAAAGAATTTACGGAGGTTATCATCTTTACATCAATATGGACAAATAAAGTTGAATGCCACATTTTTGAATAATCCTACTCTTTTGTTTTGTGAATTACAAGCTCATAATTTCCCCTTTTGACATTAAGGTCAAGGTTTAGCAATAATAGCAGCGCAGAGGCTACATATATTAGGTAGTATCGCTATCGATGTGACATTTACTATATTAGCAAAACACAGGAATAGGTACTGATTCGTCAGCACATTAGATTCTTAATTGCGGGAAGCCCCCGCAACAAAGACACTTGCATATTACACTGAAAATCATTTATTTATAAAGTCAATTACTTAGACACAGTAACTTATTTCAGTATAGCCACAGAATATTATATTACATCTTCAAAACTTCCTAATTAATTAATTTATTTGTTCTGTAAATGGGAGCTTAAAAGTTTTAATTCAAAAAAGTAAATGTGTTATAGTAAATAAAGAAACAGAATGCATGTACCACTTTTTTTTTGTTATGACTATGACAGACTTCTAAGATCAAAAAATTAATATAAAAATAAGCTATGGTAACTTAACTGTCCTAATCACTAGTAAAAAAATAAACAGAGGCATACAATTGTTTGAAAGGTTTTCAATTAGGATTTACTAATGTATAAGCATTAAGCAATCAATTCTAGTTTACTGTTCAAAAGGATTTTCCAGAAGTGAATCGATTGATCATATCAAAACTCCATTCAGGCTGATCATAGGGAACGATGTGACCTGCATTTCTAATGATAAGATAAGTCAAATTGTCTGTTACTTTGACGTATCCTGCAAGATCCTCGCTAACCTTCCATAATTTCTTTTCAGCATTCAGAAAATCTTCAGCTCCGTGCCATTGTAGTTTCGATAAGAAATTGTCTATAAAAATATTGGCCACGCAGATATCTAATTGACCATTGTAATATAGAATTTTGTATTTATCAGGAGCATCTAGTAGCTTTGACAGGAACGGTGCTGCAGATTGCAGAATCACTTCCCCCATGTGCTTTGTCACAATCAAGGACGAGTCATTAAAAGACAAATTTCCTACGTGAATAGCTTGACGTACAAAGCGTTGTTCAAAAAACGATTTGTAATATCCGAAGTCATTTGGTTTGGTATTGATTAAAAAATTGTAAGCAAAATCAAAGCCGGTGTAGTTCTTGAGCAGCGAAGGAGTTGACGTCTCCGATCCGAAAAGTAGGCTATCAAATATCTGTGAATTGATTGTAAAGAAAAAATTTGTAAGCAATAACAAATTTATCTTTGAAAAATAAATATTTTCCAGAAATATTTCTTCTAATTAATAACAACATTTTAGACTATTCAGACTTATTTATATGTTAATTAATATTTCAATAGCCATAGGCATTATATTTTATTTCAAAATTAGCATACGTAATAGGCCTCCAACCAATTATTTTGCTTGATTTGCCTCCTAACTTTGTCCTCTTCCTGTTGGAAATGAATTTTTTGTTGCTCGTCCAATAACCCCACCGTGTATAAAACATTTCCATACTCCATCATGTTTTCAGGGTCAGTAAAGGCATCTCCTATTGCTATCCCCTTAATATTCATTTTCACTTTCGGACTTAATTTATTTTTTTGATGAATTTTCCAGCTAAGAATGGGGATGTATTTTCCTACAAAAAGATTTCACTAATCAAAAGCTATTTATTGCATTCCGCTTGTTTAAAAATGTATGAAAGCGTTTGTATTTATATGATTTTATTTAGTACAGTACCCGCATAGGATTCTCCTGTTAAAAAGAAATTCCGTTCTTGATATTGGGGGAAAAGGGTGAAAAATTGAGTAAGGGCGTTGTATAGGCCATTTGCTACGTCATCCTCGGAATTTGCATATCCCGCATCGTCATCTGTGAAGCTAAAACCTATTTAAAAATATGAACTGCTGCATTAAATTTTGTAATACATTAAATTGTGAATGTTGGGTAATATGAAATTGAATTCATTTGAAATTTGCAAACTAAGTACTTAATAAATCAAATACCGGTTCCCACAGGGCTGTCTAAGTACAGAACTGAGTGGGTCAGTGACCATGATGTGTTTCTATAGTCGAAATTATTTAAAGCGTCAATTACGAATGGTCCAATTTCAAAGAGCAGCCCGAACATTGAAGATGCCCCTGGTCCTCCATTCAGCCACAGCAGTACTGGCGCCGTTTCCGGGTTTAACTATGTATTTCAAATTGTAACCTTTTATTTTGGCGTTTACAAACTTCAAAATAATTAAATGCAGTTCAAAAATGAGGAAGAATTTTAATATTAAAGTAAAAATTAAAGCATATATTTTTGTCTGTAGTTAAAATACAAATAAGATAAATATACTCTAATTGTTATTATAATTTTATCATTATAGTTTAAAAACATGGATAGCTTACCACAGCAGGAAAAAACCAAAAGAAGATATTGGAATTGTACTTGGGCTCAACTGTGAAAAAGCCACTGTAACTGACAACGTCACTTAAATTAACTCGTGACAAATTTTGAGCTTCAGTAATATTACCAGAATTTATCAAAGGAGTTACAATCAGTGGTGGATCTAATTTATTTTCACTGGGGTAAACATTGATTGCAGCTGAAAAGTCATCTGTCGATCTATCTACATTTTGAAGGGACGAAGATGGTACCAAAACTGCAAGAAAAGTCAAAGTAGTTTTTATTACAATTGACAGGAGAGTCATTTTTGAAATAAAAAATTCAGGAAATTTTTGCTTTAAGTGCTGTAATAATTTGGCCCATATACTATACACTGATTTCCAAAATTTGAAAATGTTGCGAAAATCAGATCCTCAAAAAATGTCTTTTTTTCGAATCAAGGTTGCATATAATTACAGCTGAATATAAACATAGGACATCGACAGACCATGTCAATCAAAAGTTAATCCTACACGTCCGAACATTTTGTTTAAATTTTGGGACTTTATTGTCTAATTAAATGAAACTGCCAAATATCAACAAACTGTCAAGCTTAGGCTTCTAGTAATCTGAAATGCTAATTTCTGATCTGAATACTTTACAGTTTGTTATTTTCAGAACCATTTAAAAATGTTTATATAGCCAACAACTTGCGTCTTAGAAAAATAGGAAAACAATTACTAACAATATTCCCTACATTAAACAATTACTAGCAATATTTCCAGTTATTTCACACATTTATAAATGTGTCATTTATCAGTGTTAATGTTTTATGGCATAAATATCAATTGCGAAGGCATTCATAGATAAAAATTCTAATTCTAAGTTTAGCTATTAGGTAAGTAATGACTGTACTCGCAAACAAAGATTATAAAGAAGATATCGAGAAATATAATTCTACTCACAATTTGATTAGCTTTCTAGACATAGTTACTCATTCATTAGGAATATCTTCCGATTTGGGGACGTGAACTAGTAGAGTGGTTCCGTATCATATGCAGTACCTATAGTTAATTATACTTATATATATATGGTTGTTACTTAGTCGTTGGCGTTCACTGTCTCATTTTTCTTATCACTAACGTTGCTTATGGATGCTAACTATATGCTAACTTATGTTGATTGCACATTTGCTCACCTCATGTATATGTATGCTTCGTTCTTGTAGTTAAGATAACAAATCACTGAAATATCTTCTAAAACACTCTGTGCTAAATGAGCTGTAAGGAAATGTCATTACAGGTAGATATATTGTTTTTTTTCCTAGTTTTAGCTTTTTTCAATCTTATAAGTTTATGTTTTATCATTGTATTTCTAAGTGCGTATGCAATATCCTCACAGAACGAAGCTCTGCTCAACTATGCATAGAGTAAAAGAGAATTCAGAAGAGCAATTCTTGTTTTGACGTACATAGCTACCTTTTTTATTCTCATTCACTCACTTTATTTCACTTTGCTTACAATCACGGCANTTTTTATTCTCATTCACTCACTTTATTTCACTTTGCTTACAATCACGGCACATAATCCGTTTAGGCCACTGAATTTGTACACAAATATGCCACACAAACATGACTAACACACACTAATGCTGAACAATGACTTTTTAATGTAGAAATGCGCATTTAATTTTTAGAATTCACCCCATGGACATTTAGCAATCATAAATAAACATTTGTCCTTTGCATTGCAGGCAAATAAGTAAAACCACTTTAAAATATTCAATATTATTTATTAACAAGTACGAGTGCATATAATATTATATGGAATTATATCCATATTGTATGTATTTTCTAGCTGAATAATGTAATTCAGAAACAGACATGACATTACGCTTACCAAATGTTTTATTAAAATTAATGGCAATTATTACGACTTAAAATATTTATGAGATTATTACAAGGTAACTTATCACTCAAGGTTCCTTATAATTATTTTATTCACCCTTCCTTCCATGACGATCAAAATCAACATAAAAGAATTAACGGTTCAGTGGCGGATCCTGAATCTCCAACTGTGATTAGCAGTTTGCAAACAATGGCTCCATCCATGTACCGCTACGTGCTTAAGCGTCGTTCCATTAGGCCCATTTGCTTGATTCTGAGCTGTATACTATTTTTGAGCAAAATTTAGGAATTTTATTCCATTCTCTTGCAACAAAACAAGTGTCTACGATTTTACGATTTATGTTTCGGCACATCAGCAATAGTTTCCACGATAGATAAATGATTTTAATCCTGTTCTGTTTCGATGAGAGGAATTCGAAGAAAAATATCACCAGGCATATGCCTAAAGAGGCAGCAAAATTTTGGAATAAAGTTTGTGCCACAGTTGAGGATCCCATTCCAATTTTTCTTGGCTGACGGGTAATGTGTCTATGTTTCTCGTAAAAGGCGTGCAGAGGACTAGTTGTATAACTATAAATAATGTCGAGAATTGATTGTATCCCAGTCTGAGAATAGATTTGTGAGAAATGTTTAAAATCTGCGGCATAGCAAATTTCGTATTTGATTGCCTTTTGCCGAGTGAATGTCGGTTCTGTAGCCACGTTAAATTGAAGGCTTTCGTGAATTTCTGGCAATAAATTGATTGTTTTGGCCAATAGAAGGCTGCTCTCTTTTGCGGAAAAAACAAGTTTCATTCTTGGTTGGACCATTAAAATCCAGAAACCGCTGAGCTCACCGTCTTCATGAAATCTATAGAAATTATCGTAGACGGCGCTATCAGGAACATTGAACAATAAATTTGTCATCTCAATTGCGGTTTCTTTTCCGCCATTGTGTATTAATGGCCACAAGATCTTAGAATATTTATCATATTTTTTAACCCACCACTTGGCTGGAAAGGATGATATATTATTAAAATAAATCTTTGAATTTGAGCTGTCAATTAATTTGTACTTTTTCATTATAGCAATATCCACATCGCTCTCATTGTCAACTGTGTAGGAATTGGAGGGCGGCAACTGATAGAGATATTTAAATCCGTTCTTTGAAAGTTGCTCTAGATTATCAAATATAATTCTCCTGGGTTCAGCGACACTTTCATTTTTGGCCCAACTTTCAAACATTGCACAGAAAAACATCGAAACAATAACATAGAGAAGAAGAATCTTATTATATGAATTAGGACTTTGGTTTTGCCGTAAGACGACAGAAAATACAAGGAAAACATTGCACAGAAAAACATCGAAACAATAACATAGAGAAGAAGAATCTTATTATATGAATTAGGACTTTGGTTTTGCCGTAAGACGACAGAAAATACAAGAAAAAATGGCAAAGACAACAAGGGCAAAAACTCAGAGTGCGCCTTTTGCTGGAGATATAAAATGAAAACCATAACTAAGTAAAGGAGTACGCCAAGCAGCCACGTGAAAATATCGAACGTGTTTTTCACTGCAGTTGATACTGCGTTGTCCATATAATCCAATGGTGTAGCATAAACGGCCTTCAGTTTTTGATCTGCGAAATGAAATAATTCTTGCCCCAATTGCGGTTCTGCGTTATCGTAATCTATCGCTGCAATCCTCCCATAAATAGCCTTAACATCCTTATGTGGTCTGCTCAAGCTTGGAGTAAAATTAAATTGAAGAGCCAACATAGAAATCAGAAAGTGCAGGGGGTCACAGACCGGCTTTTTATAACTCTTCAACAAATACCTAAATGGGTTCGACGCGAAAGAGGGATTTATGGCAAAGTCAGTACATACCCCAAAAGATAATTCCACGTAAAGGTCTTTTAAATGCAAATCAATTTTTTCAATGGACGAAACCTGGTACTTAGTGTAGTTTTCCGGTAAAACCAGCTGCCTATCTCCGTAATAAAAAATTGTTGTAATTCTTCCATTGCGAGGTGCCACAAAATACATTTGTGAGCTGTATTTAATGATTTCATTTTTCATTGATTTCAGATGAACAAATCGCTTCAGTATCACCAAAAACACGTTTTGTTTCCCAAATCCACCAAAAAGATTCAATTTCTCCGTTAAGTTGCTTTTCCTTCTCGGGTGGACGACAATTGTCACCGAGCATTTTCCTTTTCCACTGCGTGTAATGTTTTTGCTCAATTCTTCTGTGTATGTCCTCCAAAGTTGACCCTGTTGGTTTTTTAGAAGCAGGAATTCCATCTGGTCATTTGAAGTATACACTTTTTCCTGTGCTTGATGTTTCTTATATTGATGAAACAGATTGAAATCGCAATATTTGTACACTCCCAGTTCTAAAGAAAATTCGTTATTTTCTCGACAGATTGCCTGTAGAAGGATAGAAAGCAAAGCGACAGCCCCTATCCAAATTTTGATCATTTTTGGAAATTAGATTTTTTTTACTTGAAGCAATAAGTTAAAAAATGTCCTTCAAATTCAAAAGACAGTCCTTTTTTAAATAGATAGTGGTATGCAAATTATTATGCTTCCTAATGGAACTCTTTTCCAATCATTTACATCATATTATAAGCAATTTTGTAAATTGAATTGTTACGTGCTAGTTGTACCCAACTAATATTTTTTCAATTCCTAAGCGTTTCTCCGAAACAATTTTGTAGGCAACATAATTGTGTAAGTCACAGCTAAAGGACAAATGTGATGACTCGAATGAAGATTGCCATTTGACACGACACAAAATAATAAATGAATTGAGAAATAAATAATGACTTTTGAGTTAGCTAGAAAATAACCAGCAGCGCTTCTTGGGAACGGTGTTACTATATTTGGAACAGACAACCAATATTATAATATTATTAGTACCTGCGTAAGTTTTAAAAAGAAGATGAAATTCTGTATTTATTTTCGTACATATTATGTGGGCCTCAAGGCTCGTGTAGGTTACCTATACCTATTAAATAATTAAATTCAATTCAAGTATATGAAAATTGATTGCAAAAGAACATGGTATCAATTTTTAACCTCAATTGGAGCGCTAAATTGATTTAATCCTCAATAATATGGCAAAAGTTTGCCATTTCTACATTGTCTTTTGATTTTATAAAAACGGCTGCAACAAAACACATTGGAATTTTTGATTTTGTGAAGAATCTATTCATCTTTTATATACCCCTGATATCTGCACAGACATTTTGTAAGTGAACCGAAAATTGGGTTACGCCCTCTTTCAAAATTGAGTCACGCAATGTGATGGCCGCCTAGTAAAAAAACACAACGACGATTTTATCATGGAGCACGGAACAATATTTTTAACTTATTCATGATCATGATGTTAACAATATTCAAATTCAAAGATTGACGTTTCCCTCTATTACTGCTGTGGTTTGCATAGGTAGGCACTTTCATTTCCAGTTGTTGTGCCTCTTAATAACTAGCTCGTCACTTGTAAAATCCCGGTATGCAGAAATTTACGGTGTACATGCTGACGTAAATGAGTGACTTCGGCATAATATGAATGATTTCATAAGTTAGTTCTCGGGGATTATACAGAAGTGAACAACAACAATCTTCAGACGGTATTTATTGACGATGAGTCCGTAAATGTTGCTGGCAAAATTTACGTCGTTGGCGAGGGAAATATAGCGTTATTTCGAATTTTTATAGCGACAATGCTGTTTGAAAGGAGATACAAATAAAAAAATTCAATAGTTAATATTATAAGCATTCGTATGTACTCGATGGTGGTTGCGTAAACTGCTTACATGGCGCTTACGGTATAATATTATAATAATTTATTCACACTCTCACATAACATAGGGCGCTTATGCTGGTACAATGTCGTACAATCACACTTCCGTGTTTTGGGAAGGGAACAAATATTTCAATTGACTTTTGTATTGTATAACAGGAGTATTGTCATTTATTCAGCAATTATTAGCAGTTGGGTTGGAATGAATTGGTTGATTCTACGTAATAAAACAAGGAAACATTGTGGTTTTGGGGTGCGAATCAGCTTATATCTGTAGTCTATACCAGATTGTATTTATTTTTAAATTGTCCATTTTTATAGTTAAGGATGACTGCACAGGTTTTGTGGCCACAAGATAAGGTCACCATCAAAAATGTAGCAATTCCGGTTTCTATAATCAGAATCTCCAACTTTTTCTCTCGGAAGCATGAATGAGGCATTTTCGAAAAAGGGAATTTGTCAGAGAAACAAATTTTTGAAAAAGAATAGTTGAAGTAAGAATGTAGTATACACGTAAGATAGTTTCGTCGAATTTTAAAAAATACTTCCAGGACAGAATTTATTAAAGTTGGATTCATTCTTCGTAGCCATTTCCGTCCTTTTTCGAATGACCTACACTGCCGGTGTTTTCAAATTTTTTTAATTAAAGTGGCAAGACATGTGATTTTACACAAAAAACCAAGCATGTCTCATTTGCCAACCTGTGCAGTAAGCCTTAATGTAGCTGAACATTCCGCATTAGTATAATTTCTAATTTAGTTGCTGGCTTCCGAGTTTTTCCCAGAAAGGCTGAATAAATTTATTTTGACAATGCCACATATATATGTATATCATTATACAAAAGTAATACACATTTATGTGTCCATAAATAGTTCCACAATAGTCCAATGTTCAAGTAGTAGTAAGTGCAAAGTACTTATTAGTTATTGTGTTATTGAACATTATAATAATGTCATAGAGAATAACAATACCCTCTAAATATTCAATTTTGGAATTTAAATTATAGTAGAGGACATACTTTTTTAGTAGAGGACAGGTGTTTTAGTTTTTAATTAGGAGAAATTATATAAACGGCACAACGCTGTGAATGTGTTTTAAAAGGTATTAGTATTGAGGTATCTAGTTCTGGGTGTTCAAGTGAGATCGCGGGAGGGGGCGGAGTGGGGTGGGGTCCTTCAATAAATTAGAAAAAATATTGTATTAATTGAGAAATAATGCTGTAGTATTTAGATTTAGAAGGACAATAAATGTCACCCATTTATAAGTAATTCAGTAAGTAATAGTAACTATGAAATAAGTATGATTTGGTTAAGGCTTACTACTAAATTATTGCTAGGAATATGCCGGAAATATCAAGTGGTTGCCTGTCGTACGCAAGACATTAATTTTGTCACCATCACCATTATTATTCAATAATACTTTTCGCCACGAACGACCACTAATGCCATATCCAGCAAAATATAACACAAGCACATTTAGTAGAAATACATAACTTTTTGCAAATATTATTAGCCATTGATACTTTTAATTAGT
>JABASI010006652.1:0-10624 GCA_019776505.1 Tomocerus nigrus
TGCATCGTTTATATTTTACACAGCATGGAAAAATCTCGCCCTCATCTTTTGGCTTCATTCAATGCAATGACTTTGATAGGCGTTAAATAATAAGTGTAACCTGCAGTCATATTCAAATTATCAAATTATAATGAAAAATTGCCAATGGTTTCTGCACACATAATATATTTCAATTCTAACGTATATTCCACGAGCTTAGAAGCCAAACCTTTGGATTGAATTAAACACGTCACTAAAAGCAATGGGCATCTTATTCTTCATCTTAAATATGCGTATGCAGCTATTGTTAAAGTTATTTACAAGGCACTAACAAGTTTTGATGAATTATGTATGAAGCTTGTGTATACATGTAAGTAAGTAGTTGTATGGTATCTTTACGAAGCCCAATGTGGATCACTAGAGAATATTAAAACAACAAGATGCCGATAATCTATAGTGCAGTAGTGCAAACAAAAGTTGTGATATCACTATTCATGAATGCACATCAGAAGAACTACTAAATCGTTTCATGCCATTTTGTTTGCATTAGCACACTAACGATTTGCTCCAAGTCGAGTGTTGATTCTGAATAATGTCCTCTCTGTCCCGTCCTGTCTTCCGAGGAACTCATCCAACCAGAATATTTGCTGTACATTATCAGTGCCTGAAAAATGATCCATCATTTTTGGCTTCAAGGACAATTTGTTATTTGCCAATGTCAATTTGCCAATATAGCGTTATCATCACCACAACTCGTCCACATATTTCACAGTCTGTTTGATATTGCTATTAAAGGCTTAAAGCTTACCTGTGCGAGGATATTTCAAAGTCAACTTCAACGGTCATTTAAACAGTGATAACTATTTATTTCCACTCTTTAGCACGCACATGTACTCACTTAATGCTTAATATTCATTATACCTACGATCAACTACGCCTACTTACACCTTTAACAGATGAATTATTGAAGAATCTGAAACATATACTACATATAGATTGTTAGATTGTAGCTCTTGTTTTATCTAAGATAACTTCGTCTAGACAAAAGAGCAATACAGTAATTTTCAATGGAAAACTCATAAATTTTCTATTACAACTACATCTGAACCTAATGCTCAATTTCTCACTGGTCCACGTAAATGGCATAATAAAATATGGGACCTCCTAAAGTGTCTACTACTGCGCTGATTCATGATCTTTGTAATTGATTTGATCCAATGCAGTTCTGTTTTTAAGAAAAAAAGAATTATTGAGCAAAAAAATATTTCGTAAAAATTGTATTTAGCCAATATAATCTGCTAACAACTTATGGGACTGCGGTTGTAATTGTAATGTAATTAAGATTATGTATTTAATAAGTAAAATCTAGCTAGCGGACTATGCAGATGAGTTAAAATGCGCAACAATAAACTATTAATAGAAGAACATGTTGACAGTAGTGATTGAATGACAGATGATTTACCATTATTAAATTGAATTGGCTATCATTGGCTAACGATAATAATAATTGGACTTTCACATCCATAAATATCATACTACATATTATGTTTGTGAGATTTTCTATTTCTAGCTGCAGGGAATAGTGCTATCGATATTTTAATATGCCGAGTAATTTTACACACAGCAGCTAGAATGTGTAAATAGATAGTGATAGCGATGATAAAGGGCTTTCCATCCACATCCAATTGGCTCCTAATGACCACCTCACGCAATTACAAACAAGACCATTCATCATATCATTATGTTATCCTATGCATGCCATATTGTTTGTAATTAGAGCTAATCAACGAAAAGGTTTCCATCATAATGGACAAATAACAAATGATATATATATTAGCAGACCTATGTAAGTATGTAATGTATGCTGTAATATTATTAAAATGCATTTGCGTAGTTAGCTGCGAAGCTGCGATGTACGATACTTATAGCCATTGTCCTTTTATGCATGCAAATGCCAATCGGTAATCTCGCATCTGAACAATGTTAATTGCCACAGTAAATGAGACATTAACAAGACTTATTCATAGCTAATGAAGCTTATTGTACATTTTTACGTTCTTTTTATATACTCCACCCTACTAGATCAAAAATTTGAACATTTGTATAAGAGGCCAATTTGATTACTTCATGAGATATTGTCGACACTGATGCGCACCTCAAATAGTAGCCTTTTTGGCTGATTCGCACATTCTTTACGAATAAAAACAGTGCAAAGCATGCATAGTTGAAAACAGTTATAGGTTATAGCTTCCACATATAGTATCATTGCACTAATAAACAAGTCCACTAGCAATAATTGTCAATCAATATTTCAAGCACTCATTAACTGAAAAGAACAGCTTTTATTTTTTTACGCGATGTGAATTTCGGGAAATGAAATAATTAGTATAAATGCCAAACCAGTAATTTTACACACATGTTTTCTATCCATGATGCTTAAGTAATTGCTTTCATTGTTGGCAAATGGAAAAATTTTCCACCAAGAAGAATTCCAGTTTTAAAATGCTAATGGAATAATTTCCTTCCCTTCCCAAGGGGATTTTTAGTAACGTAATTACACCACCCAATAGCTGCACCACCCACTGAGCACGTCATGAAATAATTCAAAATTGATTAATCAATAATCCGCTTCATGCATAGTAATTCAGGATAGTGTTTGATTAAATTGCAATGTCTCTGGTGTCATCTAGATGGCTACTACACACGTTATTTTAAACTTAAGACAAAAGGAGTCCCTAAATAGATAATTGTGATTAAAAATACAAACATTTCCCCCTTATTTCATGGAAAGAATTACCAAGAAACGAATTTATTGAGCTAATGCACATAAATCCATTTGAACATTGAACATATATAATAATATTATGATACAGAGTACACAAGATAACCCACTAACGGGGTCATAACAGAACTGAATCACTCTTCATCAGTTTGCATGCACGAAATGTTGAAAATGTATATCTAAGTAAGACAGACAAGGTAAGAATGGATACATATAGCGATGTAGCTGTGACGTGTAGGAATGAATACCTACTCATTGTTTTGTTTTTGTTTGGAAGGGATGCATAAAATGTATTTGGGCGACCATAATAAGTCAAACAAGTTATGAAAGGTATTCATGTCAGTGTTAGCAGTGATAGTATGTACTTTTGTCTATCTTTACTTTTGAAGGTCCATAGTGTTGTGTTACGCAACGCATTTAACTCCCCAGATAGATTTTGTGTTGAGTTTCGGGTGGACTGTGCCGGAAATAAGCTCCAGTGCTCATTGTGTCTATCTCCGATGCAACACAATGAACAAAGTCCAGGAATTAAAGCGGATAGTTAACTACTTTTCACGATCATCCTGCAGGACATGCTTGACTGGGCTTTCGTTTGTTCTCTAACTGAATCTTAGTCGGGATAAAATTAGATGGAAACAATCCATAGACTTTTAATTTCCAATTGGAGCTACATTAACTAGTTAATGTTCTCCCATGAGATGCTGTTACACGAATTACATTATCCTTTTAATTGTCTCGACTGTAATTAATGTTTACCATTATTAATTACTTTTACCATGTTAATGGACACTGATGGTTTATGTACACTGCAATGTGTAACTGATAATAATGGTAAAGTCAGTTAGACAAAGTGAATGGATAGACAAAGTGAGAAGTTAAAGGAAGCTGAGTCATCAACAGTGGTCAAACACTGGAAACTTTATATTAAACTTGATTATATGCATTTGATTAACATAGAGTAAATCCGGTTGGATGGAAATTAAACAAAAAAATCTTATCCTGCATGGAACACATTTTGATTTACTCTGTAGCTACTGGATGGCATTGATCATTCGTTGACTGAACATACATTTATGCTTGCACAAAATAACTTAACAAAGATACTGCATTACACATTACTGATTACACGTACTTGGTTGAAATTCTGCTATTTCATTACGAATCCACTACTTGGCTATTTCAAATAAAATACTATGATAGTTGAAGTAACAAATATTATCCTATATAATTTTCAATTTTTTAGTTTGACGGTTCTCTCGAAGTAAAATTGTGCAAACGATTTGGTCTTACTGCCTAATTCGTCGAAAAAAGATCCCATTTTAAAAGAATTGTTCATAATATTTTATTTGCTTCCGTTTAGCCAAAATTTTCTAACCTGGAAGATTTTATGTTTACAATAAAGTAAAGTAAAGACACAATAGTTAGCGTTTGGTTTGGTAGGCAAACCTGCTAAGCAAATAGTGGATTTTAGATTGCAATTTTAAATTATAATCCTTTTTCTTACATTATCTCATATCAACCCTGTAAAACCTCGAAAATGGATTGCTTTTCTATGAGCTAGTACTAGGCTACCAACTGCTACCTGTAATTTGCTTGCACCTGCCTCTCAATGAAAATATTTGCAATGATTATGACCAGAGTTAAGAAACGTTAACTTTTGATTTCCAACAAACAAATGAAATATGAATTCCTAAACCTATTTTGTTGTGAATTTATCTTGTCAAGTATAAATAGGTAATACCATTTTGGAGTATTTTTTTGATTCGGTGAAGCAATATGATTTTAAATATTACATACCTAACGTTATGTATATATTTGTCAAAGGAGGTGTTGGTGTACACAATATCAAGAATCCATTCTGATTGTATAACATTTGGGATTTTATTCTGCAGAAACATGCCGTTGTCTTATTGCCATCACGTAACACGAACACCAACTAGAAATTGTGGAAAAATGTAGTCTTCGAAACTTCAACTGGAACAAGATTCAAAAAAGCAGTTTTTTAAGAGTAGGACGTCGAAGGAAAGCTTAGAATATTATGACATACCCTTTCACCGTTGCATTAATGATTTGAGTTTTGGTAGTTTTCGAGAGGACACGTTTGAAAATTGAAAGTATTTATTTCAAAATGAATTTGGCACAGAAAGTGAAAATGTTCGGCTGAATAAACTTTCTTTGATATTAAGAGTTTGCTTGGAAAGTGACTTATTGGTTGAATTATCTTAATCGGTTGAATAACTTGAATGGCCTTTTTTATTTCGATGTAAAGAAAATCTGTTTGTATCATTATTAAAAATATCAAAAGTATTAACCTACCTATGCTTTTCATTTTATTAGGTTAGGTTAGGTTCCTCGAAACCCAGTTGCATACGGCTCTGTGTATAATGACGGCGGGAGTTCAAAATATGCGACCTTTGCCTTACTTCAACCGAATAAACTTTCTTTGATATTAAGAGTTTGCTTGGAAAGTGACTTATTGGTTGAATTATCTTAATCGGTTGAATAATTGAATGGCCTTTTTTATTTCGATGTAAAGAAAATCTGTTTGTATCATTATTAAAAATATCAAAAGTATTGAAAGCACTTTAACTTTAAGGAATGCAGAAGGAAATCAAAGCGTAATAGCAATAGGTATTTTTTGACCTTGTTTCGTACTTACGTGTAGTTCGTTCTCCAATAAGCTTACTGCTAATTATAGTTTATAGTAGTTTGATAGTAGCTCGTGCACACCTGCAGCAAGCATCAAGGTCAACTTAAATTGCATAATACAGTATAGCCACCATAATAGAGCCTTAAGAATATATTTAGAATGAAGGTCATAAAATAACAGTAGCAGCAGCAGCGGCTTATGAGTATTTGTAGTTTGAATATAGTTGGGTGGGTCAGTATCTAAATATTTTGTACATGGAGAAAGCTTACTTTCTCTGGAGCACTAAAAGAATTACGCAATTCATAACCTACATTTATTTTGTAGCGGTCAATTATGTATGAATTCATTATATTATTATTATGGTCGAGACTATTTTGATTGACTGTCACAAGTCACACAATTGCATTTAGGGCCCAGTAGTGTCATAAATAGAATGGCAATGCCAATTCCTAAAATTTAATATTTAGTAGGTACGGTTAACGATTTTATTATTTCTTAAGTATATGTCCGATAGCACCTGGTGGAATGAAATGCGTTTAGTTTTGTAGTTATTTAGGTTTGTTTGTTTAAGGGCTTTAGCACACATGCATGACAGACATAACAAGTGAAAAGAAACATTCCTCAAAAAAGATGCATGAATAATTTATTTCAATTTCTCTGGCTCACCGAGCGCGTTATTTCATTGTTCACTTACATAGTTCTCACTCAAAGAGTCTCAATTGAAAAGAAAAGCTGCTCTGACATAGATTTCCAAAGATAAACTATTTACTCTTGTACATGTATGTAAAGCAACGCAAAGGTGACATGGCAAGAAATGCCGTGGTTCGTTATTCCCACGGAAAAACAATGCATATTTAATGGAAAGCCTTTTTTCTACAATTTTCCCCTCAAACATCTTGCTATATATACTCACTTCTGCTATCGAAATTCTATTTCCTTGCATTTCTATTTGACCTGTCTGTGTATGGGTGTTCAGTTTCGTCAGTCGCACTTTATTCATTCTCTTGGAAAATTCTTTATTATTGTTTTTAAGCGCATTTGTGTAACCTTATTTTATTATCTCTCTGTGTCTTTGACTATTTGGATTCCTTCTGTGGCTGAAAGGATCCTAAACTGACTTTATTTGTAAAGTTAATAATATTATTCCCCTTCGCTAATGTGCAGTATTAACCACAAGGAATTCTATTCCAGGTCTCTTCAATTGAAATCAAAACATTACATCCACTCATTCCGATATTGATTGACTGAGAAATCAATTACGTAACAAAGAGTGCCGAATGATTTTCTTGAAATCACAAAAATAATAATGTAGTTCGTTATGCATTTATTTTTTTATTTCATGTTGCGTTATAGTATAAAAACTACGATAATTAATTAATGTCCACGTAATTGACGTAATAGTATTAAGCAAGTACAAAGCTTGTCTTCAATAATAGTCGAGGAAAATAATAATATTATAACTCCATGGGTGGTTGGTTGAGTACGTGTAGTGTTTTACGAGCTACGACTTCTATTAAAACTACAATGACATAAAATCGAAACTACCTCGACACTAGCTATTCATCCATTTATGAACAGCATTCAGAAATTAGGGCAACTACCTACTTCGTTTATAAATACACCTCTATGTTGTCTACACCTAGCAGGAGGGCATTTACTATGCGTAGCTGTGTATAATATTGTATTTTGTATTCAAGACTAAAACTATGAAGGTCTACGCAAAAATAGGAAGGACAAAAATTCTACTATAAGAACTTGAGGCTAAGGCGAAAATTAAGGGTAGCACTTTAGGAGTAGCACCAGTAGTGGTTTATGTATTGCTCGATAGGAAGTAGATAGCAAATAGCCTAATGCATTTAGGTAGACCACGACCATAAATCAAAATAAATTATAAATACTATTGCACTGGCTGAATTTCACAGCTAGGCTGGGTCTGGGCGTATATCACAAGGCACAATTGTATAATGAACCAAACCGCAGCTACAGGACTCGTGAGATCTCAATGGATGGAATTCATACAACTAGTTTGTTGCATTACTTGTTCATATGGTTTACTATTTATGCGGTTTTCCCAATGAGCTATATTCGATCACACATTATGTAACTTGGCACCAACACCCTATTATATTGTCTTGTTTTACAATTCAAAGTATCAGGTATCAGAAGTATATAAATGTAATTCTAGAAGAGCTATTTGTAAATTACAGTTTATTAATCGTTTCATATTCGATGATACGTAGAATAGATCAATTTCAGTATACGAGTTCCACTTCAATTAACAGATAAATATATTCAATGTAACAATTCAAGGTCTACAATATCAACAAGAACAATAGAACGTACCTACACCCATAACTTTCAATAAGTAAAATTCAAAATCGTATAATAATGACTAGAAACGTCTAGTTTAATTTAATTCTATTTATTCAAAAGCGTGTCTTATTAATTTTCATCAATAAAGAAAATTTTGCTATTTATACGCATGTACGTTATTCATTTGTTAATGATCATTAATGTGTAGTATGAAACAACATTATCGTCTTGAGGAATAGGACTTGCAAAGAGAAAGTGTTGTGAGTTAGAAGAATGATTGTGCTAAAAGGTGAAAGGACTAGGAGTAGTGTAAGAGAAGAAAGCTGGGTGAAATCTTTGACATCCGATTAGCAGAGGATTGCATGACTAGGTTATTAAGTTGCTAAGTCTGAGTCGATGAGTTAAATCTGTAGTTGTAAAGGAAGGTGAAGAATAGTGGAAGGAGATTAGACGGAAATAGATGGACGTGGACAAGGATCTAAAAGAGGAAGTGGAGGAGGAAAGGATCGGCAGATGAAAGGTCTGTGGATGATTGGACTCGGGCCATTTGGGATTGCTAGTTTTGACTGCACAGATATGTATCTTTGAGTTGAGTAAAGACGACCTTGGCATTTTCGGCAACAGCTCGGTCTGTTTTGGTTTCGCTCTCCTTTCCTTTGCCTCCTCGTATGTTTGCACATCGTGCTTTCCCTCCCAAGCCATCCTTATTTCACTACACACACATCCACTTACTACTAACTACAGCAACGCATTACTTACTACATCCTCGGCTATTACTGAAAATCGATTTATAAAGCAAAAACTCTTTTTCTCACTCTACTATACACTCTCTTTCCCTCTGTAAATGATTCTGATGTGTGATATGATTGGGAAGTCTGGAAACTACAGAAAGAGCTTCTCACTTAAGCCCTCCTACTTACTAGTTACTAAAAATGTATATTGCGACATTCAAGTTGAGACTAAAAACTCTGTCAATCGACAACTTTGCCGTGATATTAAATTTCAACCTACAGATAAAACTGAATTAGTGGTTGCGACTAATTACCGCATACCCTGCACTTCTAACCGCTAAAAAAAACTTGCCTATAAACAAATTGAAACCCTAATTCCTCATTCAATTCCACGCGACATGAATAAAGTTTATAAAAAACAAATCCTTAGGGTCCTATAGCATATTGGTGGTCTACAAAATATTATCGAACTTATTTCTCGTGATAATTAGACTACACATGTGCAAGTAGGCATATAAGCANGGTGGTCTACAAAATATTATCGAACTTATTTCTCGTGATAATTAGACTACACATGTGCAAGTAGGCATATAAGCATGGTTCATATTAACCACAGTAGAAACCACAGCTACTTCTTAATATTTAACTTTATTCTGGACTCTTGAGGAGTATTGGTCAATGTGGTATGCCAATATTTGAGAACTTGTGAATGTATGAAAGCTGTGACCTAGAAACACCAGTTAGTTTAGGGTTTCAATAGGCTGACAATGAAATAAACTGGGACATAAACATACATATTTACTTGAAATAAGCTACTAATATGTAATTTGTAAAGACAGTATATACCTTACAATCACGGATACGCATTCAAAAATAATGTCCACTGTTAATAATGGAAAATGTACGTGATCGATATAATTTCTATCAATGGATTTTTGTTTTAATAATATACGTATATTCCTGGGACGGAGACTATACAGTTGTTTTTCAATGTTACTGTGTGCCAATTACCACAGGGTCGTTCTAAAGTCAGTCAGTTTCCGTAATGTGACTTTCTCCCTGTAAAAGAGATTTCTCCCTTACGATTGTTTTAAGCCTAACATTAAGATCTGACATCCTCTGAACTACCCTGTACATAAAAATATCTAAAGTAGAGACTAAAAATGTCACTGGTAATATGATGGAAATGCTCTTGCCCTGAATATGTCACTTAGTATGACTGCCTTCTCACTCATGTCGTGTTTGCTGCTCTACAAAGTGCTAATATGAGAAATTAATAAAAGATCTTTCCACACTTGAATTAATATGTAAAAGTTAATGTTGCGGATTTAGTGAAAGTAGAAAGTATATGGTATTTGTAATAAACTTCGTGAGTTGTCACAAGTTTGTCGGGCCGTCATCAGGACTCATAGTCATAACACGCATTGCAGCTTTCATTACAAGACAAACTTTCGTCTGTGAAATACTACAATAAATTATTAGTCCAGTGAAATGACCATCGGCATTGTTCGTGTTTTATTACACATGCAATAAGTATGTAAATGCTTGTGCTCTCTAATACCTTTGTTTGATAGTCCCAGAGCCTTGCAATGAAATTCACTAAGAATATAGGTCAGTGGAATACAATGCACATGCAATTAACACTTTTCTTGTTTCAGTAACACAAATTGGATACTGCAATGAAATATTTTCTTTGCAAAATATGCCAGAAGTAGGATTACAGATTATTAGCCACTATTAAGATATACTTTTAATAATATGAACGAAGTTATTTCCTTTTCGCCAAGCATATATTCTACGTAAATACATGGTACCCATACGTATCAATATTATATAACATATACATTCTTTATGTTTTGGTGTTTAATTGTATCGAATGAAAAGTCACTGTTCACAGTGCTCAAGTTTATGAGCTAACAACAGTAGGGCAATCCAGAAAGTACCAATGCACAAATCGCATGCAGTTCATCAATATGAAATATTTGTCATGTAGCAGCGTTTTGTTGAGTGCGTAATTTCTCTTTTACGATGTAAGGTGCATAGTTGAAAGACTGAGACATAGCGTGAGACGTGAGACTCAAGTACCTACTACCGACGTATGTGACATGAATGTCTATTTGTCCATTATTCATTTTTTGTTTGTAACGCAATGTAAATTGAACTAGGTAT
>JABASI010006653.1:0-10623 GCA_019776505.1 Tomocerus nigrus
AAGGCGGTAACACTTACAATAAGGCGAGGTTCAAATTGAGTAGAGTGAGCGCTGAGAAACGGAGACAGTGATGATTGAATATTTGGTTTTAGAAAGTAGATAATCAGAATTCTAACTCGGAATTAAGATCGCCGATCAATGTTCACCTTTTCTTAGAAAATACTGTTGCTAATTCTTAAGTTATCTCCGGGCAATTACGTTCTGCTTACGGGTTTGAAACACGTCGCTTTCTAAATGACACGTCACTATCACAATTCTTTAATTAATGGAACGTAGCTTTTATTGTACTCCTTCAACATTGAATCACATTCTAGTTGTGCTGCAAGTCTTTTGCAAACTTCGTGTCTCAGTATTATACTTTGTTTATGACTTTTGGACGACAAACCCGGATGTAGAAGTGCAAATATTTTATTTTATTACCTCAATTCATAGGAAAATAAAATAATAAAATAATTATGCTGGATATTTAGTAATAATTCTATTTTTGGCATTAACAGGCGCATATAAAGTACTAATGAGTTTCCGGGGTTGGTTGTCCTAAATATAATATGGACATTTACTGCTGTTTTCTCCCATGTATGAACAACTTTCCCCTCACAATAACTACGTCCACTGACTCACATGTCATTTTTATTACATTTTACTACATTATTTTTATTACATTACATTTACAATTCGAAATAGTTCATCCCTTCGATATAATTCCCCCCTAGGGGTCAGCTATTAATTTTTCATGAATTTTTTGCGAAAAACTAATTCATCCACCACGAATTAGTTCATCCCTGCTAATATGTTAATGGGATTTAAAATAATAGAGATAAGATAACGCGTTAGCGGTCAACCTAAACCTTAGTCCGATAGAAGATAGTTTGGAAAAAACTAATCATTTTATGGGACTCATTTAAGTGCCACATAAGAAAATCAACAAAATCGAAAACGAATTAACTTAACCTTCACACTGCAGTTATCCCTGTCCCTGACGGATGCACCAAATTCTTTCTATTTGAAATTTTATACAATTTATAAATTAACTAATGGGACAAAGGCGGGGCCATAGGAATTTAAAACGGAATAGCAAAACAGAATTTAAATTGAATGTTTGACGACTAAGAATTTAAAACGGGCAAAAGCTGGAAAGTGGTTGATCGGAATGTGCCATGAGAATGCATTAATTTCCAGCCGAGATTCGCACCTCAAAATTTTCTGCAAAAAATAACCATTATGCTAAAATACAGACTTGCAGGTGGCTAAACTGTAGTTGAGTTGCAGTAGGTGATGTTCTCTTTAGATGAATAATTCATTTCTGTCACTTGTTACTAAAAATGAGAATCACATTGCATTGTATTGTAGTTCCTCACAAAAGTAATTTAGGCATATGATACCGATTCAAGGACGCTAACTGCCTCCAGTCTTATATTACTCTTAATTATATCTTATATTATAATAGGTACATATGTAAGTATAAGTGTAATTATATCAACCTAAATACTCGCGTGTGATTGTGATGTAAATCATTGTAATCTGGAGATGTTGACGAATAGATTAATAATAATAATTGCGCCATAAATATGCTTCTTTGGTTCTGCACAAATAGCATGGACGCTTACCTTACGCATTGCAAACTTTTTTTAACACTTCACAAAACTATAAATTGGGAATTGTTTCTAATGTATTCAATAGTTTCGTCTGCGGTTCATGGCTCAAGAGTTACCAAAATGATTTTCAAGGTGTTATTTTTTGTTTTTATATATCTAATCGGAGAATTGGGTGCTGCCAAGATTAGAAATGCAGAAACTCTGGAAAATTTCTGTCAGTCACCCCCGGATGGAATGTTAAGCGTAGAATGGGTACACACAAATATTATTTCTATAAATATTTATCAAATACATCATGAATGTATACAATACACAGCAAGAATAAATAATATTAAATTATAGTAATTAAATAAATAATAAATAATCCCGATTTATGTGCACTAGGTTAATAAAGTTAAAAAAGTAGGTCCTGCATATGGTTGGTATCTGCCCCTCTTTAGTAAAAAGGCCAAGAATCAAACTCAGGAATACGAATGGATGCACAATAGGGCAACAGAAGATGGAAAAGAGAAACGGGCATTTTGTCCACGAATTATTTGGTCCTACAAAAAAGCAGTACTGGCTTATCATGAAAAAAGGATTGTTTTTACTTGCACAGAAAGGACCCCAACTGGATATTGTCCACTTTGGCAAAACAGTGTGGATGAGTTAACTAATCCGGACGGCAGACGTAATTAATTAATTATTTTAACGCTGCTACAATTATTAAAAAAGAAACTTTGATTTTTTTTTCATCCGACGATCCGTTATCCGACAAATAAAATATATTTTAAGATATCCTGCTAAAATTAAATGATCAATATTTTATCTTTCTTGACAGCGGATAGAACGAGGGTCGCCTTCCCTCTGACTGATAACCAAAGCTACGCACTCGTATTTCGTTGTTGGGAAGACGGCCACAGAGACTGGTTTGCATTATCTCCTCAGAAAGTTTTAAATGGCACTATCCAGAAAACTATTTTAAAGGAAGTTGATCGTCTTGGATTCGACGCAAATGAATATGTTGTAGTTAACTACAAAATTTGTGAAGAATAATTTAAACGCAGACAGGTAGAACTAATTAGGAGAATTATTGATTACATCATACTGTTCATGTTTTAAATGTTTGTGTTCTTCCAGCCGTGCTGCATATTCTGAATCAAGGTAGGTACCTACCCAATTTTAATTTATCTTACACAAATCTGTTTTAAATATTTACATTCTTAGACAGCTATAATTTTCTATCCTGCATGTCCATTTTCCGACTCGCCATAGACAAACATTCAATGTAATTAAATCACAAAACTAGACTGGTAGTTATTAAAATATAAATTTAAAAAAATAAAAATTACAAAATTCCTATTAACATTTTGAATTTGAAAACCACCTAAACACTCTAATGATATTTATTTAACACATCCGTTCAAAGTCGTCACATCATTTTGGGTTATTTATTGCATTCCAAAGGTTTATTATTGTCTTTATTAAAACCGATCGTTTATTGGTTTAGTATATTATGTAAAAAGTAAATATTATATATATATATATAATTTTTTTTTATTTATTATTTATTTACCTACATATTATTTAGTATATTTAAGTAATTTGTAATTTGAAGTTAAAATGGATTCTATGATTCGGAGGGTAACTACTGAGGGTCCACTACAAATTTTCCTCTCGGATGCATGCGACCCATATTTTTGAAAAAGCTAATTTTGAACCACTGCATATTTATTTTTTGAAAAACAAAATTTGAGTGAGAATTTACAAGAAAGTTTCAGCTCCAGTTTTCTCTTACTGTCAGTACAAAATTTACAAACACCGTGAACAAGTCTCCTAAACAAATCCGTCCTCTCCGAATAAGCTATTCCGGGACCCCACCTGCTTTTTCAAACTGCTCAAACCGTATCCGTAGTTTTTTATATTATTTTACACGAGAATCTCAGCGCACGAAGAAATTGTGGTTCAATTAAACGCATTTACTGCTACTTTGTCATGGATTCACAAAAAATCCCATTATTTCTTAACCACAGAGTCTACCTTAATTACTGAATCCGAGTCATTAATGTACACGGGCACGACAACGACAGCCTGTTGCAGAGTCTGTTAGTCAGGGCTGCAGCCAGGGTTTCCTGTACCCAACCTCGATATCAAAAGAGAAAATTAAGATCTGATTCTGATTCTGTATTAGTTAAAAATGAAAAAAAGATCATTAGGCATATTACTTTATTGCGCCCTTCTTTAATAAATGTTGCGGCGCTGGCGACCCTGCTCTTAATGACCACTAAAACAATAACTGTATTTTATTAGGTACATTTGCACTCAACAAATAGCATAGATTCTGGACGTAATAATGCTTACAAATTACGATTTTATGATAATTTCAGGAATTATCCGAGGCCAAAATATAATCAGGTCTGGAAATCATACATGTAAATTATGTAATGAAATCCAAAGAAATCTTTATTGATTCTGGGAGATTGAATTCGGTAGCTCCACGAGAAATGAGGCATCCTTAAAATAGAACTGCAGTCTCACCCAAAAGATACACTAAGCAAAGAATTTGCAATAATATGACTTAATTCTATGATTACATATTTTTATTTTAAAAGTGTTTCCCATACTCAACGCAACGGCGCGTTTTCAACTATAGATATCAATATTGTTGCTCATTACCCTCAAGTTATTATGACCATATCAATATTTTATATATCGAGAGTAGTTTAAAACTTTGAATTGACAAATAAATCCAATTTTATCGCATCTGTGTATGAAATTAAAAATGTTATCAGAATTACTTATTCGTAGATGGATAACAGTACTCCTGATGGTGGGAGTTATTTCCATAAAAATGTCCGAATTAAACATAGTGATCCTTTTAAATTGACACACTCCCATGCCTATGAAAAACAGCAAAGCAGGTCATTTTATCTAGAATGTTTTAGATTAGCAGAGTATAACTATACACTTCCATATTATTATTATGAAAAGTAATGTTTTCCACGACATCGATTGCTCATCTATTTATTTACTTTATCTTCATCTTATTTGAGTTTTAGGACATTTTCTAACTTAATTCTATTTTAATAACTTTTCTAATTGAATTGAATTTAAGACATTTTCTAACTAAAATCTATTTTAATGTATTTCCTGACTTAATTGTATTTTAATATTTATTTTCTGCCTTACTTGCATATTAAGACATTGTGTTATTTCATTCTATTTAATTGAAAAGGAAATTAATGTCTTTTTTTCTGTTGCATGCTGCAGTATTTGTCGTGCTAGTATATGTTATGTATACCTATGTTATGGCTTGCAACAGTAATATTTCTTTCCAAAAATGAGTCCACAGGATTCTGACCCCCGATTAAGGGTATAGCCTTGACCTGCAGTTCTCTCACAAGGTTGAAGCAGTATTTGACAAGGGGACCATATACAGTCCTCTATTAAAAAATTAAACAGTCATAAATTATGATTATTTCCACTAATATTATAAGCATTTTATGCACGTTGAGGCCAAACAGATTTAAATTAAGTTTTTTGTTAGTGACGATAATTTCAAACCTGCTAGTGTAGTGCAAACAACAAAACAGAGAACTAGAACCACCGAAAGAAAAACTGACGACTTTCCCATTGTTGTTGACTAAGTGGAGAAATTTGTTGAGAATTGGATTTCGGGAGCTTCTTTTAGAATTTTCTGTTACTGGCGAATATACAGAAAGCTTTCCTGTTTATATATGAGTTGTTAAATAGACAGAAAGCATCCAGCTCTATTTTTAATTCTTTTGCTTTGTAACAACTTTGAAATTATACAATTTTTTTTAATAATATTCATTTGCTTCCTTCAAGTTTGGCTTTAGTACATTGATTACATATTTATTAGTTGTTGATTATCATATTATGTCAAAGTTGTAATGGATCATACTACGAATGATTGATTGGTTATGTGTTTTATTATTCCTCAGTATACGAAATTGACCCATTGATCATGCCATGGCATAAACTACAGGTGCATATTTTTTACAAGAGATCATTTTCTACCATTTGAAAAAGAACAATTGGGTGATTTTTTCCCGACTTTTCGTTAATTGACGTCATGGCATTAATTTTCTTTATTGTAGTTGGTGTAGAAGAAAGCCGTAGCTAATTCAAAGTCAAGGCCAAGGCAAATAATTCATACAGAGTTCGATTGCTCATGACTATGTTTAAGGAGAAGAAATAAATTTTATCTTTCAATTCGTCTTACCTATTTGGCAGATGACACAGACAAAAGTCACCGATAGGACTAATTTATATTTGAATTTTTCTTGCTTATAACAATTAAAATAAACACTAATAGTAATGAAAGTTGGAATTTAAATGAGTAATGAAAGAAAGCGAAATAGGCAAGGTTTTAATGGGTCATAGAAAACTATTTTTTTCCATAAAAGAAGTCTTCTGGGCCAAGGATTTAAGGGCACATAAAGCCAGTACTATAAAGGCAACTATGGAAGCAAATAAATAACATTGAACCTTTGCATTTAAATCGATATTATTTATTTGACTTTATAAAACCAATTTAGGTCTGCATGGAACAAAGAAATTGATTCATGGCCTTTTTCCATTGTCCATATAATGTTTCTATGGACCTTTATATCTATTGTCTTAAGGACTTAATTTGGGGACAAAATTATTTTTAATAAGGACCCATAAAACTTTAACCACGTAGGGTGTATTTCTTGAACGTTAGGGTGCAAATAAGTGATATTGTATAGCATGAAATAATTTAATTTGGCATAGTACATCGTTCGGCAAGATGCAGTCTTGTTCTTCTTCCGCATAGGAGTATAATTGTATAAATTCAAATTTCAACTTTCATATTTACCTATAGTTAGTTACAAACAGCAAGAAATTTTGACTTGCAGTAGTTAACGTCCAGAAGAAAACGTAAATTCCAACGAGTTGACTCTTCAAACAACAAAGTCAACGTAGACAGAACCACCTACCCTATATTGTTTCTATGAACCTTTATTATATCTGTAGCCTAGAACATTTCTTTTGGGGACAAAATGATTTTTTACAAGGACCTATAAGACTTCAACCATATATAATCTGTTTCTTTAGGTTGAATGCAGTTTGATCGTAACAATAATAAATAAATGCAATTGATGTTCATGCAATGCTGGTATAGTGAACTTTATGGTACAAAATGATAAATGAAATTATCTATGACAAATGCCTTGACATTTTAAAAATGTTTAATTCAATCTATAATTGAAATCTGATTTACACAATAATGGATAATAATGGAAATAATAAAGAAAAGCAAATGATATTTTTCTGCTTCAGTATTTATCGTGCTGGGCTGCTATTATGGCCTGCAACAGAGCTGTCTTCGTCCCCATCCTAGAAATCCGCATTTTGTTGATTCCCTCAAGACGATGTAGCCTTGATCCCCAGTGACCCCTGTATTACAAATGCCAGATGCTTGCCCTAATTCCTTACATCCAGACCAGACGCAGTCCTCTAGGAAAAAATAAAATAGATAAATCAATACAACACTTAAATGCTAGGTATATGAGTACCTTTACGTATGTGCTTCGATACACACTCAATTATTTAGTAAAAAGTAAAAATAATTTGAAACCTACGAGCGAGTGTACTGTCCACAATAATACAAATAACTAGAATGGCGACGAAAACGACGCCCAGAAAAAGTGACGACTTTGCCATGTTGCTTGAAATCGACAAAACTGCAGAGAAAGGGATTTAGTTGGCTTCTTTTTAGTGTTGCTTGCTGCTGATGAATCTAGCGAAAGCTTCACCGTTTATATATGAGTTGTGAAAAAGCAAACATTTGGATTTCTAAGAAAATTTTATTTGGTAAATACTTGTCAGATTTTATTTTGGGGTTTTTAGCCTTGTAACTATTTACAAATATTATAACCTCTAAATTTGGAGGTCCTGTTATTCCTAATGGGGCGTTTAGGCTAATTACATACATTTAATGCATAAATATTACTTAGTATATAGCTATATTATATGTCTCCTATACATACAAGCTCATTTTAAGCATCCAGGTTGCATGTTTTGGGTTCACGTTTGTTTGCAGTCTAGATATTCATGGTTACAATTTTCAACTTTCAATCTTTTCAAATGTGTACATGCAGGCCATACAGCACACCTGTACATACACATCCAGACGGTTCTGCAGATTGATTTTGCGAAAGCAAGTGGTTTGTGGTTTTTATGAAGAATTGCTAATACATACCTAGTAGGCATTACCTATGTATAAAATTCGTATTATTTTGGTGCCAAAGGGATCATTTTATATAATTAAACCACAAAACGTGTAATACCAACAAAAAAGTTTAAATGATGCCATGCTAATTGCTAACTTCCTCCAGCTGTATTCCAAGAAATAGAGTTAATCTTTTAATTCGGCTATCTACGTAGTCAATAATTTTTTTTTCATTTGTACTCAATTGAGCATGCCATAAAGCCATATTAAATCAAAACATTCATTGTTCACTTTTAGTCACTGTTATGGTTTCTATTTGAAATTTATTTTGCAATCTAGTTCCTAAAATTCCAAGAAAACCGCATGGTTCGGTGGCTTTCATTTTTGCTCTGATTTAGAGTTAATCTTCTTGGCTTTGGCTTTTGGTTAACGTTATATGGACGATTATGGTTCGTACAGTGTGGGAGTTTGACAGTAAATTCAAAATGACTTTTTGGGAAATTAGGCTTGAGTATTCCTTTTCGTGATGCGCAATTGAAACAATGGAATAATCATCTTTAAAAAATAAATGCATAATAAAACCGTTTTTGATTTTTTCTCTGACAAAATATTCAAGCGGTATGATTTATTGAAGCAATCGTGCCAAACAAAACTCAACACTCGGATTACTGATTACTTGCTTTATTCACATGTCAAAAGATACAAATTGCCGATACAAAGGAACACTCAATATCAGCGATTCCAACGCAGTTGGCCGCTGCTCTTACACTGACACCCCAGACATGATTAACATAAGTATAGTTAAGCTTAATCACGTTGCAAACTAATTCCTTCAACATTCTTACGACATAGCCATATAACAATCCACGAACCAACATCAGAAATATTAATAACGGGCAAATACATTTTTTTCTAGCGCCAGTTATCAATTAACAGTTTTATCTCGTCCGATAATTTTTCAATATTTATATTTAAGTTTATCATGTGGAAACCATAATTATTTATTATTACCTTAAGTTACAATAAACCTTTGCAAAACGGGTGTAGCAATTAAAGTTGGCACCGGAAATAAATGAACCCAATTCCTATTAGTATGGTGGAATATTATTATGGTATATGTTTGCACTCCTCTGAGGTAAAGATTCTAAATAAATGTCGGAGCCATCTTCCTCTCCTGGATTGTTAGTCTTTTGAGACTAACTTTGTCTATTTGAGATTTAAGGTGCGAGTTGCCCATGATCAGCCTGTATAGCAAAGCCCTATTATATAAAAATGCTCTCTTATAACCTGACCCTATAAAGTCTCTCTGAAGGATCAGCAGCGTCTCTCCGTAGGATCTGAAGGGCTAAAGGAACAGAAAAGAGATCATCAATAAATGAAGTTTTGCTAAATGATGCCCCTTAATATCATTGGTTCGACCCGCCATTTTTATAATAGTGTGTGGACCAAGTAAATAGTAGCAGAAAAAATTTGATTGTTTGTCAGTTTGGATTAAATTTTTGTACAAAATATTTTCACCTCTATTTTTAATCGTAAGTAAATCAATAAATGCCCTGTTCCTGCTCCCTTTTCGTTGACACCTATATATTGGCAAGCAAGTATCAGTATTGAATAAGCAACTTAATCTAAAATACACTCATTTACAATTGTGTGTATGTATTAACAATTAAAATTTAAAATTTTTACTACAGATGACAGACCTAGAACTTTCAGAGAATTGGAGTCGACTGGTGGGGGGGTGTCAATTTTTGAGTGGGAACTACTTCCCCATTGGGGGTAATTAGGTTATTTCTGTGACAAGCCATTACTCCCAATGGGGGAAGTATTCCCCACCCAAAAATTGCCCCCACCCCGCAATTGACTCCAAATCCTTTGAAACGCTGAATCTGCAATCTGCAATAAAAACATTGGCATTTTTGCCACAAATTGATAAGAAACTTGAAAATATTTCTTGGGATCCTGTAACCCGTATAAACAACCGACAGCTTTTCATATAAAAATTAACCGCTGACCGCTTCTGAACACTTCAAATCTAGCAACCGCAATATTGTGCGAAAACGATACCTTTGACATTAATTTACTACAAGCAATTACATTGTTTGTACATATAAGTATAAAACAATTATAGAAACACGGCATTTATGTTTTTCAGGGGATCAATAACGAGGAAGGAGAGCCCGGCGTTAATCCCAACACTATTATTGGATTTATTGGAAATTTTAACGGAATGGAACATGAAATAAAACATCCTTTGGAAAACCCATTGGTAAATAATTTAGTCTTCTCCGTCTTCGTTTATGTCATTAAGTTCTATAAAATTAGAAAATACTTTCCATGTCGTTTTTGCTGTACTGTATACGTACAAACTTACGAATTTAAGCGAATTAAAAAAACAGGTCGATTTTATTAGAAATGTTTACAGAAATTGGTAGATTTGGTTATAAGTGAATTGGAGGAAATGAGGAGATTTGAATAGAAATGAAGTGAGAAATTTATAATTCGACAGAATGAATTGACATATAATTTGCTTAAGCTTTGCTGTTTCAATTTTCTTATACCAGAGTAAATTGGCGCCTAGTTTTTCTAATTTCCATCAGATATCCAACACTTTTTTAATGGTTCCACAATTTTAATTATTTTGTTAGTATATATTTTTTTTTAAAAAAAAACTACAGAATATTGCTGCGTGACTATGCGAGGGTTACGCCCATGCATTACAAATTATGGGATTAGGTAACTTGGCAGTGGAAATGAGCTAGTCGTACCGTAGTACCAGGCAAGGAAAGTTGAATAATAGAGAGGTTGCTAACTGCGTGCCAAAAAAAGAAC
>JABASI010006654.1:0-10623 GCA_019776505.1 Tomocerus nigrus
AGATACTAAAAACTACTGTAAGTATTTAGTTATTCCTCCAGGAACCACAGCAGTCTTCGTGTTAAACCCTTTAAGAAGGCCATAGAAGAGAACGCGGAATATTTGAATTATTGACAATTACATGTAAAAGGGACCCTCTTTCAAATCGATTTAACTATTGAACGAGTTATCGTATCGAAAGTCTGAAATGCGCAAATTGTTCATAAAGTTACTGTCAACAATCGCGTGTCGAATAATCTTGATTGGATACTTCGTTTGGAAGTTATGATTTCGAAAAGAAAAGCTTACTTCAAAATTGGAAAATACTTCTTTTCAAAATCATAACTTCCAAACGAAGTACTCAATCAAGATTATTCGACACACGATTATAGACAGTAACTTTATGAACATTTTGTTGACTGCTGTGGTTCCTCAAGGACTAACTAAATACTTACAGGCTCCGGACGTATATAAATGGGGAGGAGGACGACAAAGTACATTGCCTGAAGATTGGACAATCCTCTCGGCCAGCAGCCTGGGACATTTTATTAAAATTCAGAGAGGAAATGAGAGAAGAAAATATTGTTTTGGTAGGTTAGGGTCAGGTGTTGAAAATCGACGTAGATATTATGCATATAATTAAATTACAGACTGAACTATAATACAATAAATTGTTAATAAATGACCTCAATGGGAGACCCTTTTTAAACATTTGAAGTAAACCGCGGGTCTCTAATAAGCCGCGGTCTCTAATAAACCGAGTAGTAGGACCCCGAGTTTTGTTAAACCGCCCCGCGGTTTAATAGAGAAAATACGGTAGGTGTCTTATTTCGACATGATCAAGAATTCCGGAGTATCATATAAGCGATAAGCTAAATTGAGTTTGCTTTACCTATTTATATCTTATGTTTCGGGGATGTCAACTAACATAGTCCAAAATTCTGAATATCCGTGGGTAATGCAATGCAGTTCGATTATGGATGTGTGAAGTGTGAAGTGTGAGGGAAGGGAGCGCCGAGTGGCAGCTCATCCAATAGTTTTAACTGTACAACGAAAATATTTTCAATATTTTATGGTTTGTATTGGACGATAATTACTCCGTATGTCAATATCAAGGACAGCATCTAAAAAGATTATATCCAAGAAATGCAGATGCAGAAAAATAGAACAGTACGTATAATATTATGTCTAATTGTAATGTCCCTTATAAATCCAATAGCCACTTACATTTCCGACAAATCCGTAGGTGATCGTAAGAGCGTTTCCTCCACTTACTCCAATTTCATTTGCAGTTATTTCTTGGATCAATAATGTTGCTCGTTGACAAATGACCTTTTCTCGGGACATTAAGGACAATTCACAAGTCTGACGAAGCCATTTGCCAAATGCTTTTATCTAACATTAAGGAAAACAGAATTCATTACAATGCAAATAAAATGGTTTTATCAGAAAATAAACTTAGTGCACTTAACGCATCAATATTTATTAAAGCATGAGAAAATATAGAAATAAATTGACATACCAAACTGCTAACTTCAGCTGCAAGCGATAGAATCGAGAAGTAAAGTATGATATAAATACAGATAGCTAATCTTTTATGGTAAGAATGCTGCATAATATCCTTAACAGAATAAGCAAAGTAGGGGCAAGTGAGGAAAACCTCTCCTAGTACGATCCAAGATATTGCGGAATTAAAAGTCTCAATAAAACTTCGTATTTGGCAAAACGCATTTAACACCTGAAATGAATGTCAAAAACTTTATTCAAAGGCACACAATTTTCTAGCTATACAATATAAAAAATCACAACTTAGTAAAACCAATGTAAAACCCAACTAAAAAATATTTCCACACCCTGTAGTCTAGCTAGCTGATTTATTACCATAATACCCTTGATAACATATGTAGTGAAGTAATTAGTAAATAATTATACCTCCTCTCTTTGTATAGCAGAAAAATCGTTGCGTTTTAAAAGCTTTAACAGATCCCGCATTATTATTTTCGAAATAATACAAATGGATAGTAGTAGCCATTGTCCAAAATGGTCACATATGCTGAGGTACCACAAACTTCCAAAGTAAAATAATATCTGAAGTTCGTCAGGAGCATTTCGAATCAACGGCACATTCTTGAGTGATTAATTTTCAAAAAATTTCATTGGAATTTTGTTAACTATTCAATATCAGTATAAATCGAAGAAGCATAATAATCAAATCTTAGCAAAAAACTCACTAAGCTCTTTAAATCTTAAATCTTTGACAATACCTTATACGTAAATCTCGCCTGCCCGATGACCACGGTTAGCACACTGTCATATGTGGCATTAGGCTTGAAAATACCTGCTTGAATCATTCCATGCTCATAAATGGTCCATGAAATTATGAATGCCAAACCAAGACCAAGAAGTAGTGTGGTCTGCACGTGTTGAAAACGAACATTAAACTTTGCGTTATGTGTTTAAATGTACATATTAAGAGTCACAGAGCTTCCTGGGAACAATAATTAATTTCTATGAACAATGAGTATTTATATATACCTAGGTATACATTCATTTTTCCCAGGAAATTCTGTGATAACGATAATATACATATTTTTTAAATTAGTAATGAATCATGATGACATAACAGATATAGCTCAGCTTGGTAACTGAAAAACTGGGAGGATAAGCAAATTTGCAAAATTATTTGATAAGCAATTTTTTTAAAATCTTACCTTCGACTTCCTTGGAAATGAAATTCCCAATCGTTCACATAGCTCGCAAACTTTTTTCAGCTCATTCACAGAGCGGACGAAGTGCTCACCCTTTCTCCAGAATGTTATTAAAACTGTTGTCGTCCATAAATAATATAAAGCGATAATGGCTGGGAAAATTAAGGCGTCCAAAGCGTCTTTGCCTTCGTCTAATGTGGGAATTACAGTTAAAATGGCGAGCAAGCATATAAACTGTAGAAGAATTATGGAAACCTGAAATAGTTCGTTAATATCTCAATTACTTCAATTTCTGTGCCCCATATTTTCTACTATGTATGTATGACCAACTCGACTCCATATAAGGGATATAAATGAAACGAATTTTTAATGATCGAAAGAATTAAAATATTGTTTTATGAAGGTTAATTCTTTAATACTAAAAATACTTGTGTTTTTGTTTTAATAATTTCAAACCTTGCGAAAATGAGAGACAGACTTCAGATAGAATAATTGACTGTTGAAATCATATTCCACTGCAAATGGGATCAGAAATATGCAGTAGCCAAACCGTAACAGGTAGAATAAAGGTAATACCAATGCCGAAAATTCAAAGAAATGGTTGTTTGTACGAATCAGAATTTTCTCATTTTTCTCATGTGCTGAAATTACATGAATAGAAATATCTGTTACTTTATGCTTGATGACTGCCATTTTTGGCGATTTATTTTATTGACTGAGATGAGATGTTTTATATTATAAGGCCAATCGTTCCTACTTCCTACTAACCCAGATAATATTTAGAAACTGAATGAAAATCGAAAAAATATCTTCAGCCTCTTTTAGACTTCTATCCCTTACTTGGCACTTATGGCAAATTCAATTACTTCAGTTAGCAAATACAAAGGGCAATATCGATTCTACTAAAGGGTTTTTATGGCTTTTAGCATTTGCATGGTTAGGTTACGTAATACCTTATGATGACAATATTAAAAATAATATTATCAAGATCACACCTAAAGTTTAGCAATACCATAATAATATTATGGGAATTGTCGCTAAATATATTTATTGACGTGTTCGATAGTTATCAGATTGAAATTAAAGTAGTTACATACATAATACCAACACCATAAAAATTACCATTACTGACCAGCACAATGCTTAATGCAATCCGAAATATGTCTATGTCCAATTGGGGGTTTTTCTATTACCAATTGAATAATTCAGTTATGCACCGAAACCCCGAATTTCATTGGCTGTATTATTTAGTTGGTATCTCTTTCTACTGGTGAACCTTCGTTCATTCCGGATATTACATTTGAATGATTTCAAGTTCAGTTTGATCAATTTTCTATATTTTGACAACGGTAGTCTGTTCGTATTTGGTAAATTCACGTTTACTAGTACATAACTCGAAATTCTGTGGAGTTTGCAGTAAAAGTTTTCCATTTCCGAAATCAGAAACTCTAATTTACAAGGAAAAGGTTCAAGGTACATCACGTTTGGTAGTGAGCGATATGTCACGGAGATTCTTTATTGTTAGTCTATTTACATGATATACTCATTTCCTATGTCCATGGATTAAAAACTTTTTTTTACACCGAATATCAAATTTCTCACTGGATATATGTAATATATGATATGATATGATATATATAATATAACTATGAGCTATAAACATGGAGGGATAAGGGCCTCAGGAATGTTAAGATGGATTGAAGGGATAAGAAGGTTATAACCATTATCAAGTTTACAAGTGAAGTAAATATATCTAAGCATGTAAAGAATGAAGTTTGATAGATATAATGCTCTCTAAAAGCATATTGAGTATTCGAGTTTACATTTCTGCAGTTTGCATCAGGAAGGCTTATGTGAACTACATTTATCTCTAACTAAATGAAACTACTTAATTACACTGCATATGAATGAAAATTAGGAAAAGCTTAGAGCAGAGCAGTAATGACGAATAAAATCCTATTGACGTAGAAGGAAACTGGACGTGATTCCTCATGAGACTCATGACTTTTATGACCTGGGATATGACTTTTAGGATTAGAACTCGCCCGATCGATCTGTCCACACACTATGGCCAGTAATACACCATAACAGAAGCCGAAGTTTCGATTTATTATTGAAGACATTTTTCCCACTCTTATATCATTCTACAGTGATTCCATCTGAGAGCAATCCTAATTAACATTCTTTGGAAACAGAAACCTATTGATTGCTGATAAGATTTTAATGAATGAACATATAGCACACAATTATTGCAAGCAGACTCCTTATTATCTGCTCTCGCTGTTTGCCTGTTTGTTTCGGGGCAGTAGTAAAGTAAAATCAATCGAAGGTGTTGTTTTCTAGTCTAAAACTTTTTGTTTGGTTAGATATAATATGCAGTTCATAATGTAAATGTACGATATTATTATAATATTTACTTCCCAGATATAAAAGCTGTATTATGATTTGTGACTGTGATAAAACATTTTTGCTCCCTATAATAAGTATCTGTAAACTATCTAATTAATTGAAAAGGAAAACCAACACGCTTTTTCCCCAAGTAAAACTCTACTACTACTTAATGTTCATAAAGCAATTCACAACGCACAACATGATTAATAATTAATAATTATTAAGTATTGCGGTGTGATTTGAGCTTTGTAGATTTCTGATACAGTTTTACATAAGCAAGAAGGTCAAATTCAGATTTATGTGAAATTACTATGCATGCATGTAAGTATTATTATACGTTTACGTACGTATCTATCACGTATATCATATTATGATAATTACCCCTTCCATCCATGAGATCCATGAACCTGCCGCTGCCCAAGTTGGTAAATAATTCTTAAAGGTGGTCTTAAGTCTTCTACCCTTGCTAAGACATAGGGATTTTATGATATCCTCAAAGTTGTTTTCAGGTATTTAATTCTGGAAACAAAATTTTAAAATATTTTGTCTTCGTCGAAAATTGTGGCATAGACAGTCGGAAGGACAGAGTGACAGATCTCTTCCATTAACTACTCGTCGTAATAATACTCGTACTCGTAATACGTAATAATAATCCCAGAAAAAATACGTAAAACAACGAAAGCTAAAAGGACACGATATCTCGATTAAATTGGGTGATGACTAGATTCACTAACACTGACACATAACTTCATATACAGAATTTTTGTCTAACAGCAATCAATCCTTCTAGTAGTGAAAGGGAATCCTCCCGAATGCTTAAATCATCATAATAATTTTAATGCAATAGAGCGTCTACTCATTTTCTGAATCTAATCGTTGTATGTAATGATGTAATGGCATCGTCACATTCAAATAGAAGGAAAAGAGAAGTGTCTAATTCTAATTATTAATTGTTACTTAATTGTGTAATTGTACTTAGAAAATTGTAGACCATCTGTTATTTTATATAACCGATAAAATAAATTATTGGTCATTTTCTATTTCAGAAAACGTATTTTAGAATTAGTTGGAGTGGATCTTATTTTTTAATTATTACAAGAAGTACATAGATGAAGATGAAATATTTACTAGTACCTACTTATTTATTTGCATCTTTGCATGCTTCAACTTCTGTAAGTACCTACACTTACACAATACATAAAATACCTAATAATAATATTTATGTGAGTATGTGTTTGTAAAAGCACACACTGCATGAATAGATACTGGATAGTACTGGATAGGTACTGGATAGTTTTAATTACATATTTTTATTCTCGCGTTGTTTCCTTGAGTTTTGGTTTTTGCTCCATTTTTCAGCTTTTCGCAAATCTCATAATATTAGTCGGAAAGTCGGAAGTTAATAGAGTTGCTTGAAATGGCCTCCCTCCCACATTGCAATAATACACCTTCTACCACTTCCCAACATGAAAATTACTCTCAACTTTACCTTATTACTTGAAAGAAGCTAATAAATATTGTCCGTTTCTTAAATGTAATCAATTGCTCATAGAGGAACGTTATATCATTTAAAAATTCACCGAGTGACTAAGAATTGGAATCATTTCGGGACTTGCAAATTATGGCCAAGTTTAAGTTAATGAAATCATTTGGTTTTTATCATTCATTATTCATTGTTTTACAATTTGAACTTGTTTCAAATTGTAATCGCCTTCCAGCAATAAGAAGACCATTAAAAGCGATAAATTTTGACATTGATGGTGATGTGGTTACATTTCACACTGAAGAAGCTATTAGAGATCGGCTGAGTCCTGGAAGACAAGTAGTGAATCGCATAGGAAAAGCAATTTTTAATCCATTGGTTACTACGCTGCAATCAGGTTCCGGGATAGAAATTCAAAGGGAGGATAGTGAAGACGTAGCCAGAGAAAAAGGCGAATCCGTCAAGTTTTATCTGTTTACTCGAAATAAGTAAGATAGAAAGAAATGCATAATTTCCTGCGTATAATAGCGATACAGTGTAATCATGGTTGGTAATTGTTGTTTATTAACAGCCCTGAAGAAAGGGAGCTATTGACAAAGGATATCAAAAATTCCAAATACTGGGACAAAAATGCTAAAGTTAAAATTTTTATACATGGATGGGCACAAACCACCAACGTAACAGTCGAGGCTTTACGACCACTTACTGGAACACCGGAGCGTATCAAAAATGGTAACTACCTTTGCTTTAGACTAAATAATACTCGTATGATGTATCATCTCTATTTTGATTATTTTAGCCTACTTGGAAATGAATCGTCCTGAAAACATTGTGTTGGTTGACTGGAATAAGCTTTCATTCGTTTTCAATTATTTCCATGTTATCAGAAGCACCTACTCTGTGGCTTTAAAAGTTTCGGAATTTGTTCAGTCTTTGGTAAATGAAAATGTGACTAGGAGTTATGATGATATTCATTTGATTGGATTCAGTCTTGGGGGTCACATCGCTGGAATGACTGGCCACTTGGTCTACCAAAACACGGGGATAAAAGTCGCAAGAATTACTGGATTAGATCCAGCAGGCAAGACTTTCATCAAAGTAACTTTTCATATGTGCTCCGAACACAGGGTTAATATTATGATAATTTTATCTGCAGGACCAGGATTTGAGAAGGATATTGACGAAAAATATCGACTTGACAAAGATGACGCTCTGTTTGTTGATGTAATCCATTGCAGTGCAGGTGATCTTTTAAGTGACACGGACAGAGTTGGAAGAGCAGGAACGAAATATTTAAGTGGTAATTTCCATATATCTTACCAAGAAATGAAATCACCTGTGCATGAGCACTAATATGTCAATGGGATATTTGGGAATCAGTTGGGTAGGTTGGACAAAATAATGTCATTATTCAACCGTGTATTATTTTCTGCACCCAAAAATTTACGTTTTAAACTTTTGTTGATTCATATTGTGTTCCAAGCCTTGGATATGTGTATACGTTATAACGTACCATTTTACACTTAGAACCTTTTAGCATGTAAAATTATCCGTCTATTGCAGAAAATTGACGGGGACAGATATATTAATTTCCGTCTGAGTCTATCTAAAAAATCGGTACTACAATTTTCCATGGATTCTTGGAGGGCCTTTGCGCAAATGTTAATTGGAGCACTTAATATTGTGATATTCCTAATCATATTGTATTAATAGGGCACGTGGACTTTTTCCCAGATGGAGGAGTTATGCAACCAGGCTGTATCGACTTTACTGTAGGTCAGCAATTTACGATTTTAACTACATTATTTAAGTCATGTCTCTTTATGATTTTCGTGTTTCATTTAAATCTCAAACGTGGAGTTTAGAAAAATAATATTATTACCTATGTTGAGTGTCCTGTTATAATAATAAAGAAAAATTCCCTTTAAAAATTCCTCAGATTTTTGTAGCCATCATCGCTGCCCCAAAATGTTCACTGACTCCATTCGCGGGAAAAAATACTTTGGTTGTCCTTGTTCAACGATATTAAATAGTAAAAAGGGGAGGTGCGATTGCGAAAATCCTGGTCCTATTCTAGGAGAATTTTGCCCAAAAAGGTAACTTTTAAATCATGTATTAATTTCCCATTTCCCATTAAGACCTTAAATTATAATCGGTATACATGTTATAATGTTACGGAAATATTCTGACTTTTTGGATAACTCATGGAAAAATTAATATCAATTAAAAAGCAAAAGATAATTGGCGAAAGCGATTTTACTTCCAGTGCAAAAGGATTTCACTACGTCAACACGTTTCCTTATAACCAGGTGCCTATACACTGGTGTAATTTGAGAGCAGAGGATAGCTACCGATGAAAAGTATTCTCTATTTACAGTATACAAGAGAAGATTTCATGTAATAATCTGGGATTGAAAACATTGCCTTAGTAAATAGTATTAAAGAAGCATTTAACGACTCGATTAAGCTGTAGTACAGGCTACTTTATTTATTATGCTTAGTTTCGCTACGAAAATATAGCATCTCTACTATAATAAGGGCATTACTGCATACAAATCCTGACAATAAGATAATGTATGCAGTAAATAGGTCATTGATGTTCAATGTGGTATGACAATGAGGGGTTTCTTCTGGACAAGTAGCACTAGCTTCCGACATAAAATCTTTGTTCAATTTATGAACAATTCCACTCTCGTACATCAAAGCGATTCTGAAAATTACATACAGCACAATGAAAAATTTCTTCTGGACAAGTAGCACTAGCTTCCGACATAAAATCTTTGTTCAATTTATGAACAATTCCACTCTCGTACATCAAAGCGATTCTGAAAATTACATAAAGTACAATGAAAATCTGTCGTATGATTTCCTTAAAAAATATTCTACAACACTAATATAAACAGATTATGTGCATATTACACGGTAGCTACGATATTACTTACTCGGCAAGACTAAAAATGCCCCACCCTTCGTGAAAATTCCCCACCCTCCCGAACATCGAAATTAGTTTATTGTAGGTTAAATCAGGTTTAATTAGAGGGTGGAGAAAATTCCCCACCCTTTGAAATTAGGTTATTTTAAGTTAGGTTAGGTTAGGTTAGCATTTGGTGGGGTGGAGAATTTTTCTGAAAGTGAAATTAGTTTAGTATAATATGATAGTGAAATTAGAAATTAGTAACCCCTTAGTGAAATTAGGGTCATAACTTGGACCCTTAATATTTATTAACAACCAAAACCAAAGTAATTAAGTCGTCAATAAAAAAGTTGTTGGGGGTTTAAGTGTCAGGGGGCCTCAAAATATCCAAATCTAATTATAAAAATAGAGCATGCACATTGAAAAGTTAATTTGTGATTGATTGATAACATCGTCTACTAACTTGTGATTGAATATTTCCCTAAATGGGGAGCCTTTCTTGACAAACATTCCACTGTGCATTAGTGTCTTCGTTACTGACATACGCTGTACGTTATCGCAATAGAATCCATCGGAATAATTAAATTTTCGGAATACAGTCATGAATGCGTCGAAAAATGTAAGGAAAGCTGATTGCGAATCGATTATTGCATGCACACCATTGTCTTTGTCAAGAAAGTGATTTTCCGGAGTCTGGAGAGGCATTCTTCTCAGGGCATACACATCCTGTGAAGGAAATGTATTGAGAAATCACACATCTACAATTTTGTAGTTATTAGGTTATTTTCATACACATACTTGAACAAAATGGCGAGCAAAAGGAGCCGATTTGTCCCCGAGAATTTTGAGGTGACTTCGAGCCAAGTCATCATAGGATTTAATCGGAACGACCTTTGTGGACAAATTGGAGACAAGCGTAGCGGATAATGCAACGTAACTTATTAAACTGAGAATTGTTCCAGAAAGGAATACCAGGCGAATGGAAATACTCTGAGGGGTTCGATGCCAACCTGGATAAATGCATTTCATTTTTATATAAATAATGTAAAAATTAAATATTATCATGGGAAATAAAATGCATGACCTTGCTGAGAAAAAACACTGACGGAGTATAAACTGAGATCCTGCACAATTTCTTCATCCCCTTC
>JABASI010006655.1:0-10623 GCA_019776505.1 Tomocerus nigrus
TAATTATGATTACCTATGCATGCATTCTATGTGGAGCTCATTCTACAACTAAATCAGAGTGCTAAATGTTATGAAATGAGATTTAAAGCTCCCTCAGTACTTCTAAATGATCAGCACAACAGCATCTTTTATAGGAATAATAAATGTGAATAATAAAAAGTCATTGAAATAATGTTTTTATTTTTAGCGATGGTGGCACTTTCATTCCTTCTTTTAAAAATATAAAATATTCAACTTACTTAGTTACTGGTTTATTATATTGCAAATAGCGCCAAGGTTGAATGTAGCTGAGCCAAGTTTCATACACAATTCTAAAAGAGTTATCCATTGGCCATCTTTCAAACAAGTCTTTTAAAAATATGTACAATTTTTTCTGGAAAATCGGATACGTTTGCCTGAAATTGGTAAAGAGTTTTAAAATCTGCTTGTAAAAAAACTACAATATTCAAATTAACAATAATAATAATAGTATGTAGAAAGTAGATGTACTATGTACCGTTTAATATCTTCCATGGGATGAAGTGCAACGGTAGTTGTATTATTTACGAAATAATGAACATGTCTCACAAGCATTCTTATTGACTTCACAAGGTCCACACTAGGAAGTTTGGAGTCCTAGAAACAGGTTAAACATTAAATAATTTTTGCATTTCATAAAATCGATTACCACACAAAACACTGCAAGTTGGAAGTGGGTACCTACATTACAAAAGGTCGTCAATCAAAACTTTGTAGCAAAGGGGAAATAATAAGTGTATGTGTAACAAAGCATAACCAAACAACACTAAAAACAAAAATAATTGCTACTAAAATTGACACAACTAAACCAGTAATTTAAAAAAGAGAGAAACTCCTTTGATTATAAATCTAATTGGTCCCTGATCTTGATTAAAAAGAAAGTATTGTAAGCAATACTACACTATTAAAAAGTTATAAAGTGGATGTGCTTTAAGTGCATTTACAAAAATAATTCTTTTCAAATCTTCACGGACTTCAACGTTCATCCACAGCTCCATACATAAGTGAAGAATAGTGTCACTTCGCCAAGTTTCCTTTTGGGCATAGGGATGCATGGCATGGTAGGCCTTTTCACGCGTCACGATTCCTCCATCACCTTGGTCTTCAAAGACGGAATCTTTGAACATGGAAGGACGTTGAATAACTTGGCCACGACTGTCTCTTGGAACTCTCGGAGGAGTGTACTGGTGTCTGCAGAATAGTCATGATGTGCATAAAAATTTAAAGGAACGCAAAGATAAATAAATATTCTACGACAGAAAAGAAACTTACCGGTGCATTGGGGATTGACTGGCGATATAGGGAGTGTCGGCTGATTGATAGTGAATATAGCTTGCCGCAGGTACTCCTTGCCCATCACATGGAAAAAAGAATGCTAAATACTCTTCAAATAAGGTCGAATAAACAGAATCAGCTGAGGAACCCCATCCGGTCAAATAATTCCCTCCATACTCTCCAGCCACTCCAAAAACATTTCCCATACAGAACAATGTAAAGTAGTACTCAAATGGATCTATAAAAATTAGTACATAAACAATGCTATAACAAATTCCCTCGAAATTTATGACATGGTAAGTGTGTATACCAAAAATTTATTTTTCTGTCAAAAACGCCAAATTTTTTTATTGCTTATTTGTATGCTTCAGATATGATTTGATTTGGAATTGGGACTGATCAGTGAGGACAATTGTTTTCTTAATGGGAGCTGATTTTAGCAAGAAGGATGTTTTTGAGTGGATCAAAGACAGACAAAACACTGTCAAAACGTCAATTTTTTATTGCTCAATTGTATGCTTCTGATATGGTTTGATTTGGAACTGATCACTGAACACAAATTATCACTATAGCCTCTGTACAGAGGCGGAGGACAATGTTATTCTTTGGGAGCTGATAACTTTTTCGGCGAGAAACTAGTTTTCGGTTGTTTTTTATTATGGACCAAGGAATTGGGGGAAGGGTTCGAAAAGTTAAACAGTTGTGCCCAAACTTATGGCTAGTCGAATGATAAGATATGGAGGTCACACGTAAGACATTGATCCCCATACCAGGGTAGAGCTCCCTCATAAAACAATTACCACCCTAAGCTCCACTTTTCGAAATGTAAAAATATGCAATAAAATATTTCGACGTTTTTGGAGAAAAAGGCAAACATTTGTTGCATTGTGGTTTATGATCGATCATTGATAACTTACTCAGCTGAAGGTTTTTAGAAATATTGCTTCGTGAACCGAAGCCATTATAACCCGAATTGATTTTATTCGAAAAGAAAGAAGGAATATCGCCAGAACAAATTCTATCCGCCAAAGGCTTTGGTAAGGAACTGACAGGGTACTCATATCTAAGATTGGCATCTTCCATCAGTCGGTAAGTCAGATTGATAAGTTGCCCCTCAACGGGAGACAAAAATCTGACAAACTGCCTCTGCTTCTCTGGGTGAATTTTGTCTAGTCAGCATTCGAAGTCCCCATCCAATGTTACTTTTAAATCCGAAGATCGTCTCCAAGATGACGGGGAAGTAGGATTTTAAATCTTCAGTAGCAGTGTACGTAATAAAATAACCCAAATCGGTGGCTCTGACTACTAATGACGGGTGCAATAGAATGTGATTTAGACGCACCTAGAAATACAATAAACAATCAATAATAGAAATTATATTCAATATAATAGTCAAGTGGAAAGTGGGTAAATAGAAAAATAGTTAATAATTATTGATTTTAATGCTTACATTGGGTGGCAAAGGATGTTGATTGCCGTATCCAGCAACTGGTAAATCATTGGAGAGAAAGGATCTGTCAATTTCTCTCCAACGGAGAGCCGCTTGCTCGGAATTCATTGAGCTGAACATTTTTAAATTTTCAGATCATCGTTTACAACTGTTGACAACTGACTGCTCACTGTTCACTATTTATCGGTGTGACACTCTAAAACTGGATAAGATTGAAGGTTTTCAAATCTTAAATCATCTGCTTTCGCTAATTCTAAAATATAACACGAATAATAAGTGGAATGTTGAGTTGCTTCCTGCTTTTATACAAACCACACAATCACAATCGACTGCTGTTCTTCTACTATTAAACCCTAATGTAATACTACGAAATCTGCCCACCACATTTACAATTTCTATTAAACACTTACTTGAACAGTCAGTTTCTGTACGCGCTCAAACTAAAGCCCTGAAAAGATGGCGCAAGCAACAAGTTTACGAAGTACAGGGAGGATGTTATTTATGCTTACAATAATCATCCTAACAATAAAGATGTGTTTGTGAATTGTGACTTTGTGTATTGTGTAATTGTGTAGTCTTGTGAGACTAGAGACACTGAGACAGTGTAGAGTAGTGAGTAGAGTGATAGAGTGTAGTAGCCCTGTGGCTGTCTACGAAATGAGATTTCGCTGAATGTGCTATAATATTAATTATTTTACGAATGCTATTGATTATTTTTTATTGACTATTGTTGTGACACTTTTGGTATAAAATACTTGGCAGGACTGTGAAATAAAATTTTAAAAAATATCTGCTTTGCAGGATCTATTTGCTCATGGACTATTACTGTACATGAAAAAAAATTATGAGACTTCAATTCGGAGGAAAAAGATATTACACTCACCAAAGGTTGAGATGGAGTTCAGCCTTATGTGCACCCACCCTGTACTCGGTATTCAAATAGTTAAATCAACATCAACCTATTACTCTGTTCAGCATTCAGATAGTTTTCTTCGTACGTACAGAACAGACTCTTCTTTTACAGACGTGTGTATTGGGAACGCACGTAGTAAATAGATCTCTCTCTCTCTCTCGATTTTCTTCTATCTCTCTCTACTTTCTAATCTCCTTAAATATACATGACATATCAAATATCAAGTATACAATCCAGTTTCTCCTTTTCAAATCAATCAAAGTTTCCCATTTGTAACATACGCTCAACAGAGAAGTATTTAAGTCCTTAAATTCCAGGCTTATTGCTAAAACAGCATCCAGAATCCAGATTGTGGTCATTATAACAATAAGCAGCTGTGTTTATCCGCAGTAGTTCAAAATTTCATTAGTTCATTCGGCATTCCCAATCCTGAATCTTCCTATTAACAACAATATAATTAATCTAACGCGAAACCAAAATTCTATCTTTAATCTTGTCAGTCAGCAGTTGTCCTTGTCATTCCCATTTAGTATTATCACTAAGCAACAGCTAAACTAAAATAATGGAGAATAATGTATTTTAAATAAATTATATAATTTTTAATTTTTAGTCCACTAAAGATTCAACGTAAATGACACTTTAAAAGCTAAAAATTATCAACTAGCTAAGCGCCAAAATAGGCTTAAGAGTTTTCCTATTTTTTCTTTTCAATTTTGTTTTGTTTTTGATTTTTTTAAAATTATTTAAATACATTTGATTTTTCTCGGTTAACAGACAATTCTCTAGTCGTCAATAAATAGTTCAAGTTAATTTCAATGTGAAGGTTATTTCAAAGTGTTATCAACGCGTTCCTTCGCAACAACTTGCTACTTACAACTTAAAGGATTCACAATTTACAGGGTTGGCCGAAAACAAATTGCGCACTCAACATCACATTTTTATCCTATTCGATTCAACTATAATACTGCTTCACAACGAGAGCACAAACACTATTATTATCAACAAAAATACAATAATGTGCCATCTGAAGATATTCAATCACAAGGCAACATTTTGTCAATTGCGAATCTGCAAACTACTTTTCTAAATTCTAAATAGCAACAGCAGAATACTTTGTATTTAAGTTTTACTTGACCCAGACGTCATTACCTAGTATAAATAATAAACGGGTGAGTTGCTGCACACTTACCAATGTCAAATGTAATTATACTATTTTGTACTGTGCAGCCAATGCACTGAAATATCCTTATGACTTAAAATAATAAAACAATATTAAAAAAGCACATCTGCTTCTTTTCTAGTTGAAATGGAAGATAGCATTCACGTAGAAGGTCTTCGAATTCAAGTGCAAAATGATTATGCAAATACAAAATCCGCAGAAGAGGATACCGCTGAAGCAAACATTGAAAATGAAGCGATTATTACCGATGATATTGCTGATCCCATGCTCAACCCAACTGAACAATATATTCAAAAACTGACATCGGGGGTTAATAGTGATGAAGAAGAAGGTGAAATATCCAGTACTCAAGGTAGTCTTTAAAATTTTCCAAATTTTCATTTGTATGCCAAATATCAATCCATAACATAAATGACCCAAGAAATACTACACCACTACTGTGTGTCCACTCTTTAAGCAACGTAATAGTGATACCTTCAGTCAGTTGTCAGTGTAGATTTCTTGCCCAGAGAGGCTGAATCTGTAGCAATTCAAAAATGTAGCCCTAAGAATGTTTAAATCTAAATATTATGTTAATTGAATTTGAAATAGATTAAATTGTTCTATAGATACTGCTAGACACAAGGCACAATCCACTTACAAGTTAATGGCAATCATCTCAAAGAGCCGTTTTAGCGAGACTGCAGATTTCTCAAATCGGCTAGCCGCTTCTTATGTCTTAGGATTACAGATAACATGCAGGGCACGAACCCAACATCCAAAATTGACTGTAATCACATCCGCAGCTATAATGTCGTTGCTATGGAGATTATTAGCATTACTAATATGCCATATTTAGAATGGGTAATTGAGAAATAATTTGTGTCTTTTAAGTGAAGTGAAGTAACTGAAATATTGCAAGGGTTCTTGCCGTTTGAAGAGAAAGTCTACCTTGTGAAAAGTTAACTGGTATTTTACTCTTCAACGCAACGGCCAGTTAAAGTGATATTATGCATTGCACTTTTAGCAGAATGTAATACAAATGTAATAAAATAGTACGGCTAAAGAATCCTGAAATGCATATGTTCATTCCAGTAATTAGCATTGTATCTCCTATTATATCCTTTATGAGCGGAAACATCAGGCTGGACTAAAATAAAGCGTCTTTGGCAATGACTCTGCAGCCGATAAATTAGCAGGATCATCAGTTTAAGCTTGTAATACTAGTAGGTATGTTAGTTAACATTATAATGTAAGTAATTTTGGCCAAAAAGTGATGCTTATCGTTTTTAAATTTACAACATTACTGACTCAAAGAAATATACGCATTGATATTTCAATGACAATCTTTTCATCAAAAATATTCGCTTTCTTCCTTTAAATTCGGTATCCGGTATAAGTATAACTAGTTCAAAACTAAAATCCAATCCCAATATTTTTAAAATGCTAAAAATGGGTCAAACTTTATATAGACGAATCCATGGATGTTGACGTTGACATGGAAAATGTGGAAATATTGGACTCGACTCTGCCAATTGGTCGAAGTGAATCTCCTACCTCGGATCAAGAATCCAATAGCTACACTAATCACTATTTCGAAGGGAGGAAAACACGCAGATATAATAATCCATATTTGAAACTAGAAGTAGATCCAAGTAAACTCTCTTCCCGTGCAAGCCGGTTTTTAAGTGACGACGGCTTTAAAAATGTTGAATTCAATCCGGAGAAGCTAGGCTCACGTGCCCAAAGATTCGGACTTGAAAAAAAAGAGTCGAGTTCTTTTGAAGACAGACCGCCTTTAGAGTTGCCTACTGATGAAAAGCTATTAGATTTATATTTTTCGTACGTTAATTTATTTCTGTATTTTTTCGGAAAATTTAAAGTTGATTTCTAATAAAATAAGTGAAATAATCATATTTTATAATCTTTTCAGTGTTGCACTTATACCAGATGTTGGGGGGAAGCTGTCTCTGGATCAGGTGGACCCCAAATCTCGATTGGATTCCATTCTTATCCGAGGAACTAACAACATGAGTACCAATGAAATATTTAAATACTTGCACGATAACAATGTCCATCCTCTGGAAATGGAATGGGTTAATGATGCTTGTTGTAAGTAATTTTTATTTGAACCAATTTTCAATTATTCTCCTTTCCTAGGTATCATATAAATAAATCAATATCATCCATTTTCATAATCATTGTAGGTGTGGTAATTTATAAAGACAACTATGAAGCTGCAGCGTCACTTATTAATATCACGAAACCTATTTTAATTGAGCCACCACGTAAGAAAGTAGCGGAAACAGGAGATCAACAAGAGGAAGATGGGGAAATTAGCGAGGAAGAAGATGATGTCGATTACCATGAGACAGATGTGGTTTCTTCTCGATTAATCAAAGTACCAAATGCCTCCAGGATATGTGTGGCGCTTTGCTGTCCCTTGTGAAAAAGCCACAGGAATTCTCATGCGATATGCCAATGTCAGTGATAGGAAGCAAGAGAAATCTGAGCGACATAGTGTTTACTATAAAAAACACGGAAATCCTAATTACGGAGGTGAGCTATCGAAATTAAATATTTTATCTGTAAAAAATTGTGCCCGACATCTATTCTGTAGTTGTTAAAAAAATTACCGTCTACATTTAGTATTAGATCTGTTTTGGATTTTGTTAGAATATATAGACCATTATACACCAATGACAATTTTGGCAAGCTAATCAATAGAAATAAAAAATAATTGAAAAGGCATTTTTACATATTATGTACTTATGTCTTTAGGCGTACCTGCATTTTTTACGGCCTCTGCTAAGACTGCTAAAACAAGGAAAGTTTCTGAAAAGTCAATCGATTCTGAAAAGATCCTTCCGAAAACGCCAATCGAAAATAAATATGCATGGTCAGATCTCAGCGCTGCTTGGGGTGAACAGGAGAGAGCCGAGGAAATGAGCAAAAAGGGATATAAAGTTTCTCCAAAATCCTCACGTGGAGGAATTCAAAAAGTTAGTCCCATAAAGTCTTTGAAAATTCAAGTCAACTTTACGGACAATTCCAGCTCAGTAAAATCCAGACTGAAGAGAAAAAGAGACCATTCTTCCGAAGATGAAGTAGATAATATTCCGATTCCTCTATCAAATCGTCGCCATCATCATCGACGTAGTAAAGCTGGTTCTGATGAAGATAGCGGTGATGGAATGGATTGGACTAAGAAGATCAGAGGGCCTGTAATGAGAATGCACGCCGATGAAGAAGAGCAGCGCATGAAACGAAGGTCGAAGTTACGGAAGGTGTCTTCGTCATCATTTAATTCGTTGTCCGTCGCAGACGACTGGAGAGCGGCGAGAACAATGGAAATTGATAGAAAACTCAGAAGGGGCTCCATCAAAGACCGACTAGGAGGCTTTCATGATGTATCTCTTAGTTCACCAAATCAAGAAGATGTTGATTTACAATCTTTTAAATCTGAAAGGTTTCGCGAAACCAAAGTCAAACGAAGCCTAGCAGAAAGATTGGGCCGAAGACCCACTTCTCCGGAGGATGACGATATCTTTGTATGATCTCTTTTCGTCGGAGTGGAGAAACCGGCTCGCTTTGGAACGGTTGCTCACCATTAATATTATTTAATGGTTTATGAACGAATCCAATCCATAAAAACTTCTTATTAAAAATTATTTGATAACACCTTTATTACTGTATTTGCATTTCAAAAGTTAGTACCCAGTTGTCAACTAACACCTTTGTTAATAAAAGAATATACATTTATTGAAAGTCCCATTTACAGAAAATAAATATGGAACTTTGTACATTATATGTCATAAGAAAAAATGAGATATTGACGGTGTGATTTGGCCGCTGTGTTTGACGATTATTTGCTTAGGTAACTGTACCCTTTTCAGGGAATTAATAGTTTTTGACTTAATTACTACTACTTGATTACTATTAACTTATTATAATCCCACAGAGTCCACTTTAGACAAGTAGGTAGTTCATACAAAAATAGAATATTTCAATATTTCACTTCTTAATACTTAATATTATTTTACGCACAGTGTATCATTGATAGGCTCTATATTTCGATTTCTGAGAAAGCATAACATTTCCAATTAGGTATTGAGAGTAACGCAGTTGCTCTGTATGCTTTCGTTATATCTGTCTGTCTGTCTGTCCGTCACTTTTCACGATAACTTTAGAACGGATTGACGTACAGTGTTCAAATTTTCTGTGTCGTCTAGAGGACATTTGTAGGTCTGAGTTCAAAAATCGGGTCACTGTGACAAGGTCAAGGGGGTCATCCAGAGGTCATCTCATGAACGCATAGAGATATGTGGTTCAAATTTTGTACACGTACTACTACAGTCTTAAAAAAACTAAACATGAAAATGGGGTCAATAGGTCAAGGTCAACGGGGTCATTCTGAGGTCACCTCGCAAACGGATAGATATACGTGTTTCAAATTTTGTACTCAAGCATTACTCTGTATTACATCCATTTTGTATGGTTTATTATGTAAGATAAATACAAGTACATAACTTGAATTTAAAAGACTTCAGATTAACATACTGTAATGAATAAGGCTCAGGTTATCATCGGCTACATCACAGGCACACTTACATATAAGTAGGAATGACGCTTTAGATAACTATGGTGTAGTCTAGAACTGCAGAATTTCTACCTGCTCGATTTTGACCTGCTCAAAAAGGTCTGGTCGGTCCTGCCGTAATCTCTTAAGCCGTTGGAGTATTAAAATTACAAGAAGGTAGAGTAGGACTGAGAGGTTGTGACATACTTATGTCCCTTTCTTTTTCTTGGCTGTTGCGTTGCTTGCTTCTCTTTAGCATTATTTACATGCAAACGTTGGTGAGCTAAAGTTACAAAGATAGGAAGATATTATAGAAGAAGCGTGCGTGAATGCATGTGCTGTTAGCTTTTGATTGCCTTCATTTGCTGTGATACACTACTATTTTGATTTGGGAAACGAAATTCACAATTTCATTTACTCTTCCAATACTGGACATTTCTGTGTTACCACTGCGTTGTTAAAGTAAAAAAAATCCCCTTAAATGGTAAATTGTGCAATCTTCATTGTCATTTTTGGAAAATTGTTTAACTTTGATCAAATACATGTGTAGAGTCACTAGAGTTGCAGTTGCAAGTGGATGCTGAGAAAATGAACAATGTGTATTTATTAATGCGCTTGCATGAAGTGATTTTTGTTTTCTCATATTTTGAATATGAGAAAACAACTCTTTTGAATATTTTGAATTTCGATATTTCATGAAGTCTCTACTACATAATTTCACAGTAACCAAAATATCAGTTAACCAGGCAGTCGACACCTTCTCAGCAACCACTTCTTAGGCTAAAATGCATGTAAAGCATTCTCAACAATTTTTGATACAACTTCCAGAAGAACTGTTCTATTTTCACAATTACATATTTGGAAGCTGAAGACACTTGCTACGAAGGTTGTGAATCACATAATTGATATTTTATCTCTAAGTATTCAAAAATTAAAAAACAGCCTCACTTTTTCCCGTTTTTTTAAACTGTTTTGATACTTTAAAATTACTTCAAACTAAAATATTAATTATGTGATTCCCAACTTTCGTAGCTAATGTCTCCAACTTTCCAAATATGTACTTCTTTTGAAAATCGAACAATTCTTCTGGAAGTTATATCAAAATTGTAAACGCATTTTAGCCTTTAGAAAATGTTATAGTTAATAATATAGTTATAGTTGTTATAATATAGTTAATTTTGAAAAATAAATTAATTTAATCTCTCCCCTGCTCACCGTCGACTGTGTCC
>JABASI010006656.1:0-10621 GCA_019776505.1 Tomocerus nigrus
AGGAAGAGGCAGGCTAGACTGGACCCTGCAATGCGAACTCCTGCAAAACAAAGAGACGCTGAAAGGAAGAGAGGAAGGAAAGAGAGGCAGGCTAGACTGAAAAGAAAAGGAAGCGCCAAGTTAGAAAAAAATTCATCACGCCGCTTGAAATTTCAAGAAAGCGACAGTGAAAAGGACGCTGAACTAAAGCAAAGGTTATACAAGTCAGGAAACTACGTGAGGATCGTCTCGAAACCATAGCAAAAAGGATGCGGAAAGCTAGACTGAATTCTGATCGTCTCAAAGCCATAGCAAAACGGACACAAAAAGCTAGACTGGATTCTTTAATGCGAACTGTTGAAAAGCGGAGAGACGCTGAATAATGCAACCTCGTTCGTGAACAACTAAAGAAAATGAACAGATGAATGAATCTCTTCTCCAAGAGTTCACGGAAAAGATAAGACATGCACCTTCATTCATTAAGTAGCGGTCAGCTACTTCCTAGGAGTAGACGATATTATCGGAGAAAAAGTAGTTAGCGTAGACTACTATAGTAAACATACCACTAACGGCTGAGAGATGCCAACTGACTCATATGTGGCGCAAGAACAGTAAGATTAGTAAGAAGGCATGATAAGCATTTTACGCTGACTGACTATTCATTTTACGTCGACTCTTACTCGAAATCAGTGATCATAGAAAGCATAAAGGTAATAATTTAACGTTAATTGTCCACAGCAAAAAGTAATGTACTGTTGATTCTAATTTACTGTCTGTTTAGTTTTACTTTCATTTATCTTGACTTGATTTTTCCTTTCGTTTCTTATTAACAGGTTATTAAATCAACGTGAATTGTTATGGAAAAGAATCGTACGGAACTTCTATTTCCAATGACATCTTGACAAGACAGCCACAAGCAGGCATCCATCGTCAGACAAGCCAGCATTAATCGTCAGACAAGCCAGCAGTCACCGTTCGACAGAAAAGTTGATTTTTTATCGTCAGACAGCCAGCGGTAATCGTCAGATAAGCCAGCGGTTATCGTCACATAAGCCAGCGGTAATCGTCAGATAAGCCAGCGGTAATCGTCAGATAAGCCAGCGGTAATCGCCAGACAAGCCAGCAGTCACCGTCAGACAGAAAAGTTGATTTTTTTACTGTTAATTTTGATTAGTCAAGTTAACCTACTGGCTGTTAATTTTGTTTTGTCAAGTTAATCTACTGACTGTTAATTTTGTTTTGTCAAGTTAATTAAACTGACTGACGCTTGATTTTACTTTCGTTTCATGCTACTAGTCATACGAATGGATTGTTTACTTTACCCAGAGGTAATTTTCCTGCAATGTCAATAAATATTTACGATTCTCAACAAATCCTAACAACAGATTGTTTTTGAAATTTCAGGATTCCCAAATCTAAAAGCAAACCTGTTGAAGATGCCGAAGCTGAATTAAAGAAAAAAGCTAACGCTGAAGGAATGAGGAAAGCTAGACTGGATCCTGTAATGCGAACTGCTGAAAAACAAAGAGACGTTGAAAGAAAGTGCCAAGCTAAACTGGATGCTGCAATTCAAACTCCTAAAAAACAAAATCTAAATGGCAACATAATCAACATGCCCGCCTTGAATTACAGACAACAACTAGCGCTAAAGTAAAACAAAAAGCTACCGCTGAATTAAAGAAAAAAGCTAACGCTAAACGAATGAGGAACGCTAGAATGGACCCTGTAATGAGAACTCCTGAAAAACAAAAAGACGCTGAAAGGAAGCGCCAAGTAAGAAACAATCTGCCACGCCGCTTGATATTTCAAGAAGCCAACAGTAAAAAGGGCGCTGGACCAAAGCAGAAAGCTATGCAAGCCCAGAAGCATCGTGAGGATCGTCTAAAAACCATAGCAAAAGGGAGTAGGAAAGCTGGACTGAATTCTTTAATGCGAACTACTGAAAAGCGGAAAGATGCTGAAAACAACGTCATCGTTCGTGACCGGTTGAGTAGAATGAACAGATCTCAAGATCCATCTACAAATGATATATGTTTTTCAAATGTTCATAATGTACAAGCATGATACTACGAGTCCTCTTACAGCAGACATAAACCCATCTGCGCCGTCTGGCCTCGAATGTAGTTGGAAAAATAATTTTTAAAATTACCTAATTCTAATTAATGTCATATTTACAAAGTAATTGATTACATTGTGCCTGGACTATACGTATCTATCTATATTAAATTAACTTTAATTAACCATGCTATATTATTAAAACCTGCCGCTACTTTCTTACACCTGTTTACCACAGTTTATTTATTATAATATTTTGTTTACATAATTTATATAGATAAGTAGGTAATAAGGTAATATTATAAACGGAAATATTTTTTACCTCGTCCCGATTAATGATTTATGATCAAATAATATTATTATATTAAAACTATGACAGAACAAAATTAGTTTCTCATACAAGCCCCCTCAAAAAGTCTGTGTTTAGGTCCAAAGGCTTCTGTTTTAGAATGATTTCTAATTGTACGCAAACTATTGTTGTGTCGGTGTCATCCTTTAATAGAAATCTTAAGGTTCCTTCATACTATATAAACATAGAGAAGCATAAGTTAATAAAATATATATGAATTCTAAAGTACAGCAGTACTATAACATGGTAACTATGTAGTATGTATGTACTGGATAGGAAATTCCCAAACGCGTTCTTGCAATTATGGCTATGGTTTAAAAGCTAAATATGAAGGCATGTTAAACATGACAACATGTGTGAAGGTATCTTTGGAAAGTAATAGAAGTGAAGACTGTGTTGATTGTTGATGATTATGACATGAACTGTCATTATATGTATGCCATAATAATATTTTATTGCAGGCAACTTACGGGTGGAATCCATTCATCAATACGATGTTTCAATTTCATTGTTGCGTTCTTCCAAGGTCCCAAATGATTGCACCCACCAACTGAGTACATGCACAAGGACCCTTTGTACACAGTCAGAGGTCCTATCGGTGTAAGTGCAATTGTAACGGAATTCACATACTTCGTAGGCGCAGCTAACAAAATGACGTATTTGTTTGAAATATTTTTGCTTGCATTCCCCAAGGAAAAATTAGAAAAGCAAGCAAGCGTCTTTAATAAAAAGGATGATAAAAATGTCCCCGGGCAGAGGCGGCTCTAATTTTATGAAACATTAAAAAAAATGAACATATTAAGTCGTTGTTAAATAGTGGCTTTTACCTGGCTTTTACCTATAATATGCCATAGGGTGAGCCCTTTACAGTGCAGGGCCCAGTGTAATAGCACCAGCTAACTGGCCCTTCGTCAAGGGCCAAGCCCGTCGGTGAGGGTAAGTATTCCTGGAATCATTCTACATTCTTTTAGCAGATGCATATTTCATATATCTAGAAATAAAGAAAATAATATTTGTCCTTCTGCCTCCGCCCGGGATCTAGGGTGACTCTATTATGTATTTACCCAAGTGAGCAAGTGCATCGGCTTCCAAGTAAGATCCTATCGTTAAAGTGCATGGTCTTTTAGGACATCCCTTAATATTAAGTTCGTACACTTTGTTATTGTCATTTTCTGGGGCGTCTGGTGTACCTATAATAAGTGATAAGTGAAACGTTCTTTTTTAAATCGATTATCTACATTATTTATGCGCAAAATCAAAAGTTATACCTGGTGGACAATCGTCTAGTATGCAACTTTTAAGACAACCTTTATAGGTAGAACAACTTGCAATAGAGAAACCAAATAAGACTAAAAGTAATCTGACAATCATTTTTGAATTCCCTTTGTTGCGGAGAGAGTAAGAGTGAGCCATGAGAGTGTGTTAGTTAAGAGTTAAGAGTATGCTACTAACTAACTGGTGCGTTCGATAAAAATGAAGCATTTTTTGCGGTTGCATTCTACGTATGCCAAGAGCTAATATAATAATAATTAAATTACAACTTCTATTAATATTTTAAAGTTTGTTTTACATGCACAATCAATAATAATCAATAAAATAATAAAATAGCTTTTGTATTCGCTTGAAAAGCAATTTGCGAGTTTATAGAAATGATTAGCTCATAACGAAATAATGTCAACTTCTGTCCCTACATACGTATTCGATATCCACAGCTAATGGCTCATAAAAACTTACTCATTTTCTAGCCAATTTTATTCTTTGAAAATGCAATTATGCAACCAGAATTTACATGTATATATTTTGCGGAAAGACGCTGTATTATATTATAATAGATTTGGACGGAATTTCGAATAATTATAGGACAGGACAGATTTTTAGACATGCTTGATTTACAATAATTATTATTTATGGCAATGTCAAACACATGTCGCTTATACACATACCCTTGCTGCTGTATAGCAATAGTCTGATATGGTATAAAATGTGTCTAGTGTAATTTGTTTAATCACATATTATTTGTTTCCAAACACTTTGGTTTTAGGATTATAGGATTGATTCATGTATACATTCAAAGCGAACTATGAATTCTGAAAGGTAGTAATAATAGTAATAGCTTTATTCATATAAAAATATCCTCTCATGTCTTAACTTCTACAAAGAGTAAATGACTCTAGTACAATAAATATGTAGATTACAAATATTCCCATTTGCTGGAATTAGTTTTTATTGACAGCTAAATTCCGTTGTTTAAGAGCCATTAATGTAGTTTGCTTGTAGAAATTTGTGTGAAAACATTATCACTGGAAATAATATGTGATGATTGGTGACGTAAGACTTCTGCTTCTCACACTAGACCCTTCAAAAAATCTGTGTTTAGGTCTAAAGGCTTTGGTTTTAGAATGATATCCACTTGTATGCAGTATTGCGTTGCGTCGGTGTCATCCTTTAATAGAAATCTTAAAATTCCTTGATACTAAAAATGCAATTAATATTATCCTTAAAAGCATAAATGAATTATGATATTATAGCTGCTAGCGACGAAGTGACTCGTATACTCGTATTACTTTCTGTCCTCTTGAAAATGGACTCCTTATTATAATAAAATCCAATTGAGGTTTTGCATAAAGTACCCTTTGACTTAAAACGAATTAACGATAGACATGTTTCCTGACAACCATATCCTCGCAATTCGCAAAGTATATCAATCGAAAGGTCGTTAAAAGAGCTATCAAAACCCACAAGGGGCGTTTTTGACTACACTTATCCGTTTAATTTCGAGCAATCTGCAGCCAAAGTTTGACCCCCGAAATTTACCTCCGAATTACTTGAAAACGGATCAATTTAGCAAAAAAAATACTCCCATTGGGTTTTCATAGATCTTATAATGTAAACACTTATATCGTATAATGCATCTGTGAAAATTATACACGTGCATAAAATACAAAATAGAAGTGACTGTTACATATCACGTATAAATAATATAATCTGACATTATCCTCTTTAACAATAATATTTTATTGCAGGCAACTTACGGGTGGAATCCATTCCTCAATATGATGTTTCATTTTCAGTGTTGCGTTCTTTCTAGGTCCCGCATTACACCCACCAACTGAGTACATGCACAAGGATCCTTTGTACACAGTCAGAGGTCCTATCGGTGTAAGTGCAATGGCAACGGAACTTATATACCTCGTAGGCGCATCTTATTTTTGTTAGAAAAATACAAAAGCATTTAAATAAAGATAAGGATAATTAGGGCTACTGTTGTATTGGGGCGGGCGGGGTGTTAGAAATTATGAATTATAAAATTCCTGTGATAATTGTTGAGAAACTGACAAAAATTAACAAAAGTCGGTACCCAGGGGCTTCTACCTATAACGCGATACCCAGGGTGGGCAGGTAACCTTTTAGCGCGGGGTCTAATTTAATGGCTCTGTTGCCAGCTAATTGCCCATTGTGCGAACCGGCCCTGCCCCTCGGTAAGGACAAGTATTCCTTGAACCATTCCAAATAATTCGATAGTACGTATATCAGATATAGGTACATATTTCAAGTGTCTAGAAATAAAGAAAATATTTGCCTTTCTACCCCCGCCTTGGGGAAAGGGTATGGCATGGCATGGTATGCATTCTGTAAGTAGGTAACTGACTATTAGAAACAGAAGTTATTTACGTATGAAAGCAACTGCATCGACTTCCAAGTAAGATCCTACCTTTAAAGTACATGGTCTCTTTGGGCATCCCTTAATAGTTGTTTCAAACAGAATGTAATTGTTCTTTTCTGGGGCGTCTGGTGTACCTTTAAGTGAAACGTTCTTTTTTAAATTGATTAGGTACATTATTTATGTACTATGCACTATGTACAAAATCATAAAAATAAAATTGTTATACCTGGTGGACAATCCTCTAGTATGCCTTTGCCTTTAAGACAACTTACAATAGAAAAACAAAATGATGCTAATAGTAATTGTAATTGGAAATTCATTTTTGAATTCCATTTGATTTGTAGCAGGTATGAACTGGTGCGTCGGATAAAAATGGCAGCATTTTTCGTGGCTGCATTCTACAGAAAAAAGGAGGATCAATTTCAATTTCAATCAATTTTATAGCATAGAGCTATAAAATTCGTTATTGCCACTATTATTAAAATACGCGTGCCATAAATATTATAAGGTTTGTTTTAGCACAAACGATAAATCATGAATAAAACATTAAAAAGCTGGCTCGCATTAAAAGCACTTCAGTTAAGGGGGACTCAGAGTTAGAAAAAAAGCTTGGGGCATGGGAAGAAGAGAATTATAATTTGTAACGGAAAGGACTGTTTAGGAATGATGAGAAATGGGAACCAACGAACTGTTGATCTACCTTCATTCTGCATTCATTTTTTGAAAGTTACTCTTCCATCGGCCCCCGGAAATTATGTATAGATTTCTAAAGTGTTAACCAAATTGCCCAAAGTCATTCCGTTCTATCACTAGGTGGCGGCGAGCTAACCTTGAGTCTTCCTTAAGAGAAATCTAATTAGCTATCAGGCCGAAAGAATATCAGCTTTAGTTCTTACGCATACGTATCCCACATTCAACATCCGCTGCAGACATCATTAAGGCACCATAAAACCTTACTCATCAATTGACAATTTTGTTTGATAACGCAATTAGGAAATAAGAATGTTCATGTATTCATATACAGTGCAATGGAGGGAACCTGCATACAAGGGATCCGGATGTAAGACAATTCCGAAGAGTTATAGTTCAGATTTTTCTTCAATGTTTGGCTTACAATGATGATATTTAAGGCAATCCCAATCACGAATTAGAGAAGAATGTTCATATTATGCTTTGAATTCGGAGCAGTGAACATGAACAATGGCTAGGTATGTGGTTTATTAATGTTGATTTCCGTAGCGGTTTTTCTTATACCGACATAGTAGGAATATTAAACAAATTGTGTCGGCGATAAAATAGTGTGAATTGTGAATACGTCATACAATCATATTGTACAGCTATTCAAGCAACACATTACATTCTCTTATTATTATTACTACGATTTATTCCTACACGGATCAAAATTATAAAATCAAATTGTAAGTAATATTATTATTTGTACCCTACGATAACATCACCATTTTAATTTTATAATTTTCCAAATTGTTATCACAGAGCAGTCTGTAGAGTAACTGAAGGTTCACTATCTATAATGGATTTGAACTGCAAGGAAGGACAAATAGAGAAATCGTAAAAGAATAATAAAACAAGAGATTTTTATCTGTCATTAAATTGATCTGACTGCTTTGAGCGTACAGTGAGCTATGCTAACACTTTAGAAATGAAGTTCTTGCTGCGTGCGTATGAATTGAGCTGAGATCTGCTGATCTGTATTTTGTAGTTTGGGAAGTTAGATTACTAGAGAATAGAGTAGAGCAGTAGAGTAAGCATAAAGGAGAGAATAGTAAATACAGAAGGGAACTGAAGTGTAGATTTAGAACTCTTTAAAGTTTTCCGGCTCAGATCTCTTGTCTCTCTCGTTAAATTGACTTGACGTTTATTTTTATGACAAGTAATGCTTTTCCTTTCTATTGCGACTTAACTGGGTCAAGAAAGTGTAAGTACTAGCTAACAATAAGTTGAGTCTATTGTTGTCTTTTATTATCCTTTTACATTAGGTTAGTACATACAGCATGAAATGGGATGCGAAATCTACCAATTTATCTCAATAAACAACAATGTTCCATAAATAACGTCTTATATAGCAAATATAGCAAATATACTCTACCTATATGCAAATTATTTTGTCTACCTGAGTAGACACACACAAGTTGTACTTTAAAAACATCAGTTATAAAAAAGTTAAAAATGACTACTTGAATTTGTCAAAGTAATAGAAACAATTCAATTTATTTAACAGCAAATAAATAGTGTCGCTTTGAATTCTTTTTAACTCTTTTTCCTATTTATACTCAAGTGCATCCTGTACTTAAGTTAAATACACTTACGAAACACAAAAGAAGAATTTAATAGTTTAGGCAAGCATAAGCAATGTTCATCATCAGTTAGTTTTGTAAAATGCTTAGAACTGTACAAAGAAAAAAGTTACTAACAGAAAGTTAAAAGTAGGTAAGTGAGTACAAGTCAGATAATTTTACGTTCTACGTTATGGATTAAGATGAATTGTTTTCTGCATGACTGTACACTTGAAAAGTAAGCCAAAAATTTATACAGAAAGCAAAATTATAGCTGTCATGTCAAGATATAATATAACTCATTGTAANCTACGTTATGGATTAAGATGAATTGTTTTCTGCATGACTGTACACTTGAAAAGTAAGCCAAAAATTTATACAGAAAGCAAAATTATAGCTGTCATGTCAAGATATAATATAACTCATTGTAAGTATTATTATACGTTTATGCGATTATATTTTTATTGGAGACAGAGAGAGAGAGAGGGGGGAATGTACTGGAAGAAGTGGCAGAAAAGTTTATGCGTGTCCGTGCCATACAGAGGACAAGGGAAGGGTGCATTAAAATATAATTTAGTTGAGTAACAGAAAGAATTCGTACAATATTTTATAGGGAAAGATAAATAAGTAAAGTCAGAATAAAGGGATAATGATCTGACAAAACAACTGAGAGGAAAGGAAGTGAAGAAGACAAGATGCAAAAGAGCAAGTGACAGTAGATACATTCACAACATACTTTAGTGGAGTTGACTTGGCTTCAGACAGTGACTTTCATTTGTTCATAGTAAAATGCAGATGATAGTGTCATGAGTGGTTGAATGATGAGATAGGTTACATTAGGATATTAGTAAAATGTACATATTATAGGTAGGTATTTCTTGATGTGTAATATCTTGTCTAAACTTGCCTAATGAAATAAAGTGAAGGAAATCATATAACAGCTTTGGCGAAGAGGAACATGAAAATGATAAAATGTGAGGTGAATCTTTTAATGTTGAGCAAAAGTTGTAAGATAAGGGAAGAAGGAGAGAGAGAGAGAGAAGGATCTCTCAGAAGACGACAACTTAAAGGTAAAGAAGTTAAAACTCTTTTCTTTGGCGGACAAAGGCTCGTGTTCCTCAAACTTGTGGTTTGGTTGAAGATGACTCGCCTTCCTTTCCTTACTTTATGAAATGACATTGCGACAAACTAAGGAACTCTCTTGAAATTCATATCATAACGTCTAATGTAACATAATACAATGTAATAGAATGTAATAGAATACAATAAAATGCTAATGGGAGGAATAATATACGCGTAATGTACAATTTTGTCAAGGAACCTCATCTCTACATTCAAATTCTTATTAACTCAACTAAGTTGAGTTTAACTTATCCACAATTCCAGTCCAGAAGAGATCCTCTCTTCGAACTATACACATAATACATATATAAAATACTACTCATATTATTATGCTTAGTTAAGCAAAGACAAGACATCAGAAACACGAATGACTATCCCGATGTCCTCTTGTTGTCCTCGAAAATTTGATTCTTAACTCAAGTCCTACTGTCCTTTTGCGTTTGACTCCTTCTTCTTCTGCAACAGTATTATGTTATGGCTTTATTTTTTATATTATTACTTGTGTTTCCTGAAGATGTTCTTGAGTTGATGTTGATGTCATATAGTTTTAGGTTGAGAATGTAAATATGTACGAGTAAAAGGAATTATACAATGGAATAACGAGGATAGAGGGATGTTAAGGACGGAAAGTACAGATATCTGCTGTAAACTCATGAATTGTAGTGAAGATATTGTAATGTACAACACCAGTTGGTTCGACGACTCCCTACTGTCGCTGACAAGTTCGTTGCATTATCTTCACCGTCATTAGAATTCAGATGGGCTCCGTGAAGTCCACATTTTCCCTCTGATTTACAATTTATGTCTCATCCTTAGCCATTTCATTCTATTTCAACCCATTCCAGAAGTTCATTCTTGTGCTCCTTTCTTCTCGACAGGAGTATGTTATGTTATGTTATGTTGGCTATGGAGGAATACGCAATAAACAGCTACATCTATTAATGTATGTGTATGTTGGGAGAGATGTCTATTATGCAGCCACTGCTATTATACATTTTATGTCTACCTCGACAAAACTCCCATGAGAACATGATTCTCCTCAAGAAATATGGTAACACCTGAATTCATCCCCGGCTTGAATTCATCCCAGCCTGAATTCATCCCGCCTGAATTCATCCCGCCTGAATTCATCCCAACCTGAACTCATCCCAGCCTTAA
>JABASI010006657.1:0-10619 GCA_019776505.1 Tomocerus nigrus
TATATAGGTAATAGTAGATGTAAATATAAAAGACAAAGCAAATAAATTGGATTTCAAGCGACATTTATTATTGAAATAGCAGTTTACTAATGCATAGTTATATGAAAGTGAATGTGTCTTATTGATATTTTCCTGAACAAACAGTATTTATTGAAAATAACGTCGACTTATTATTGTCTTCATTTTTAACTTATCTATGTACCTATTATAATTTATACTACAAGACATACTTTTTTAAATGGGCAGCGAAATTGAATGATTAAAGTCTTAGACTTTTACAAAAAGGCATCCCATAAAAACATTACTTGAAAAAATTTCACATTTGAAGATTTTAAACATTTGTACGCTATATGTAAAACAGTTAGCGTGTTGAAAATTGAAGAAGTTTACTGAGTTTACTGCCGATTTTACACGGTACCCTTCCTCAAACATTTTATTGATTGTAGTTTCTCATGTGTTTAAATCAAAATAGTTTTCTAGAGCGTAGCGTGGGGCTGAAAGTTTAATTGAATGCTTAAAAATAACATAAACATATAATTTTATTGAGGCAATGGAATGTGTCGACTTAAACGCAAATTATGTGTAAAAATAATTTTGATGTCATGATTTTTATGTTCAATGTACCTTGCGATATCTATCACACATAGAGTGGAAATAAAACATTTACGCTAGGCTAAATATGTGTAACAGATATTATATGCATTTTACGGCATGTGCACGTGTTCAACGGATACTGTTGACGAATTTAAATCTTCAGCATCTTTCACTTCCTCCGTCATTGCGTTGACTTTCCTTTAGGATAAATACGAATGATAAATCTATAGTGCCATTGCACCATGCAGAAAACCAGACATCGTAATATGAGAGCGTAATAATTTATTTATCGTGTTTTCAGTTTAAAGAGTTCTCCATACTTGATATTATGTATTTCTGAATGCCACGTTCCCCACATAAAGCGTTTAGTCTTTCTGTCGACTCTCGTTTATTGTCCAACATTTGGTAGTGTTCCTCAAATGTTTGCTAATAAATATTGATACACTTTTTTCACATTTCAATATATTAGTCACCTCCTCCTTTAGTATTGGCTTAGTATGTAGTTTACTATAATATTATTGTATCTTGTCCATTGTGGGAGACCTAACCAAAGCTGAACAACGTTCTTATTGACAATAAATCATCAAATCAAATAAAATTTAAATTAAATCAATTTTCATGAGTCAAATTAAATGTTGATATGTGCTGCATTTGATGAAATTTTGTTATTGACTATACACACAGTCATTTTTAATTTATTCTACAAGTAATGAACTGATTTAAATCTTTATTTTCTCTCCATTTATCAACATTTGTCTGCAGAAACGCGGATGAATTCTGAGCTTTAATTACATATTGATTGGATTACATAATTAAGAAATAGAAAATTACATTTGAATGCTTAGTTGTGTATCCATTGCAAAGACCTTGCCTTTCTTTGATTTTGCTTAAGGATCCTGCTCTATTTTTGCAGTTAAAACTGGACAGAATAGCTTCGTAATTGTAAAAAGGGCGTTTAAATTTCATTTGCCAAAAATACCGAGAAAATCCTGTGAAGAGTTGTCACTTTGAGAGATGCGAAGCCCATGCTTTGAAACTGTCGCCAATTTTTGGTCTTTGAATGTATGTAAGTTTTGTAAAAGCACAATTTCATTATTATCCTGCAGTTTATTGTTATCGATCTCAGATTCAGATCCTGAAATGTATAATATTGATTTTTTCAATTTTATTGAAGTGCATTCGGTTCAATTTTGATGTTTACTTGGGAAAGGATATTAGCAATACTTAATAGTAAAAATTAATAAAATTACTAATCAAATAATGTGTAACTATTAGTAACATTAATAAATGTGTCTACATTGTAAATGCGCTATTGTACACATAATAAATTAATATAGGTATATTCAATTTCAACACGCGATAAAATGTGTTTGTGGGAACGGAGATTGTGTTATTGTGCATAGGTAAGTTTGTTCAATAAAAAACTTAATATGGCAATGGATATCTAATGTGCGACTGATATCTTAGTAGTTACAAATAATTTAGTTAGGAATTACTAATGTTTATTTGGTCTCCTCTTATTGGCTTATAAAAATGGAATTGGGGCAGAGATTTGACAAACATTCGATAGTTAACTAAAGAAAATTGGAGTAATTAAGAAAATTAGAATAATTAAGAAAATTGGAATAATTAACATAATTGGAATTCTGTGTTTTTCGAGTTAGGTGCGCATCTTTGAATTTATTTGTTGTTAATTATTTCAGCAAATATAAAAGCCTATATATATCTATATGTTCTATTGCAATGATTCTAATCTCGGGCAATATTTATTGAACTGAACAAGGTCGCCTAGAGCACAGTATTTCTATTGACAGTTTACCTAACTAATAATGAACTACGTATAAGCTTCTCTATAATTATATACTTACAATTAGAAGATAAACATTTCCTTCAACCTTTCAAGTTATGTGTATTTTAATATCTTTAATTACATTTAATTACCATAATAACAATTAATTAATAAAGATATAAATACTAAACGTACAGGTAGTACATAGAGAAATAAAAATATGAAGACATAAATAGATATAATTGTAGATGTAAAGATATAAACATAAATATAACAGACGCAAAGCAAATAAACAACATTTATTGTTGAATCAGTAATTCACTAATGTCTAGTTATATGTGAATGTGTCTTTTTGATATTTTGCTGACCAAACAGTATTGAAAATACAGACTACTTACTATATATAGCCTTCATTTAAACTTATGTACCTATATATACTACAATATATACTTTTTTAAATGGACAGCTAAATTGACGATTTTGAATGATTGCAGTCATGGATTTCCACAAAATGTCATCACATAAATATTACTTGAAAAAATTACATTTGAAGATTTTACATTTTACACTTTGCACATTACGTATATGTAAACAGTTAGCGTGTAAAAAATTGAAGTACAAATTAAACAGCATAACTGCTCCAACATTAATAAAAGTTAGTTGACTACTGAATTTACATCACCCGTCTTCAAAAATTTTATTGATTGTAATTGCTCAGGTGTTTAAATCAAAATAGTTATTCAGACTGTAGGGCAGGGCTTCACTTTTAAGTGCAGACTTAAAAATAAATAACGTTGACCTAAACATATAATTTCGCGGAGGCAATATTGAGAGAGGAAATGATACATTTACACTAGGCTGACAGATACGTAACAGATATTATGCGTTTATGGCATGTTCACGTTTTCAAAGGAAGCAGTTGACGAATTTAAATCTTCAGCGTCTTTCACTTCCTCCGTCACTGCGTTGAGTTTACCTTCAGGGTAAATAAGAATGATAAATGTATATTGCAATACATAAAATAAAAATAATATAGATACAAATAATATTTACGTTTCTGCTTGCAGTGCTTATAATGTTGCTGCAAACCCCTCAGCCCTGGATATTTTTTGTTACAAAACTTGCATGGAATTTTTGCACCAGCATTTGGCCCATGCCTCAACCTCCAATGTGCCACTGCGGTTTCTTTAGTTGCAAAAGTATTGTGCGGTGGCTCACATAACTTGCAGAGATGCTCCTTTCTAGCCTTAGAGTATGTCTGTGCAATAAAAAAAGACAATGTACCATAAAGTTCGTGTCTACGCAGCCTAAAGTTCTTGGAGCAATTGAATATTACTTACCGCAACTCCATCGATTGAAACAATGTAGTCTTCATATTTACTTACAGTCGGACGCTTTCGCACAGCTTTCAGAACAATACGACGAGCAGGGGAAGTAGTAGGGGCAGAGGAAGTAGTTGGACCTGGATTTGACCCTTGCTGAAAAATAGTATCCCATGTAAATAATATGATTACATAAATTACCATAATAACACTAATTGATGTATATCTTGCAGCTAAAGTGACTGGAAACATTCAACGCAGAATTTTTTTAATGAAGTTGGGGAAAACAGGCTGATTAAAAAATTAATCATATTTCCCATTTCTAAACCGTTGTCTTTCAATTAGGATCCTAAGGTTCAGGGACATTAATTCATTGATTACATTACCTCGTCAACACGATTAGAAAATGCTGTTTTCCTCTTCAAAGGCGTTGAAGGTGCCGATGATGCAAAGACTGAAGAAGCAATGGGTGGAGATTTAGGTGCTGCAGGGATTATCAAATCCTGCCACAAAGGGAAAGATTATAATAATTAATATTTTAACTAAGAATTATGTTATGTTCACTGGTCACAATTATTGTTATGTTCACATATTATAATAATATGTAAAACACCTTCTCAACTTACGCCATCAGTTTTTCCATATTCGTTCGGTTTACTAGGTAGTCTTACGAGTTTCACAGTGGGAATCAGATTGTTGCATTGAATATTGGTAGTCAGACTGTTATTTGTGGTTTTTGCGTTTGAACTGACCTGAATGATGTTTTCACTAGCCGCATTTTCTAATCTGATCTCATCATAAAGAGGAGTAGTTGGGCTCTGTTCGCTATTTTCAATTTTTATTGTTTCAAAAGTGATTCCACTTGTTCGAACTTCTTTAATCACGAGTGGGATTTCAAGCGGATCAATTTCGTCAACAATTTCCAAAAGTGCATCTTCCGACGTGGAGTTTAACAAGGCTTCAGGGCAGTTAGAAATTGGTTGGCTACAAATATTTCCATTTGAAAATGTCGAAACATCAAATTCAGCTGATTTCTGTATCGAATAGTAATGCTCTGCATTTTCATCGGTTTTGTTTAGAATAACCTGACCACGACGATGAAGAATTTCCAAGCCAAACGAGAATGTAAATTCAGAGACACTTTTTTGAATGCATTGTAACTGATTGGAGAGTTTGTTCAATTTCGTTGCTGATTCTAAGCATTTTGAGCAGAATGGGAAATTCCGTTCCTCTGATACGGTTTTAGAAGTTCCTTGAGCAACAGAAGAATGTAAATAAAGACGGCATAACTCAAACAATTTTAGATGAGAATTGCATTCTTTTGTGAATTCGTTGTAACACAGCACACAGTTTTTCATTGCGGAGGGATATTTCCGACTTTGTACTACTCTGACTCTGACCTTGGATCCTGACGATGTACCCAATTTTTGGAACTTATTGTTAGGGTATTCCTTCCTGTTGTATAAGGTTGACGGTTGTGTATATACAGATACTGGGGTTGACTGGCGTTAATGCCGACCATTAACGCTGCTTTTGAATGTCATGCACCTGCAAGATTAAACCAAATATTAATAAGGGATTTATGAATTTGACAGCTTTCAAAAATATTTTTTCTTTCATGTAACTACTGACTACGTATCAATTATAAATTATCTTAACATTCAATTTTCACTTTTGCCACGTAGCAATTGACATTATAAGTCAGCAGGACCAGTGATGAGTAACGAGGTATTTTTATTTGGCAGGTACTATATACTAGTCAGCAAGTAATTAGATACTGAAATATTTTTATTTAACACAAAAGAGCTATAATTGAGCAACAAATGAAATTAATTTAGGTAGGTAGATAACAAGATAACTTAAATAGCACTTCGACTTTTGTTATTGTACCTACTAATAAAAGCTGTATTAAAAATTCGCGCTCTTTATTACAACGTCAACCCTTCCTTATGTTTCCTGTTGCCCCTGTTCAAAGGAAAGCTAAAATTATCAATTTATTAACATTTTTTGTCTTCACTTTTATCAATGAAGGTAAGAATTTAGTCTGTAAAAGTGACACAGCCTAACCACAAAGGTTATATAATTTACACATTGTTTCCAAAATTTCAAGAACAGTCCACTCGCCGCCCACCTTTCAAGAACTATCAGGAGAGATGAATATTGTGATCAAATCCATTTCATACATGTCTCATTTGGATCTTCATCATTATTGGTGTATAGACGAAAATTAAAGGGATCACAAGCCATTTCGAGTTTCAAGTTTCCTGGTCACACTACGCAAAAGCATTGAATGTCATCCCCCAAAAAAGATATACAAATTGTATTTTCGCACACTGTCGCCCATTCGTTTCCGCTTAAACGATGTCATGTGGTTGGAAATATATAGACAAATACTCAGCTTGGAGTCATTTAATTTTGGAACAAGTTGCTGACCTTCTAACAACCTTTTAACTGATGGTGCATTACCCCATTTGGATGAATAGTATGGACAAAATCACCGTATGGAATTGAGGGTAAATGCTTTAAGAAATGCTTTAATTTATATAAATGTGAAAGCTTTCATCGAGTAGGTGCTACATGAGTAAAAGGTCCAAAGCAAAGCATACAAGTTTCACTGGAATCGTGGACAATGTCACACTATATTATTCGTAGACAAAGTTGAGAATGAGAAATCGACTATACATCCGTTGATGATGTAGTCACAGTTCAAAGTGTGCCGAGATTTCTTTTGAGCCTTAGCAGAGGGGTAATGAAGCTACTGGCGATGACTACTGGGGGTGATGTGGGTGGAGTTTTTGACTTCATTTGACATATATTTGTAATTAATAACTGCAAACATATAAAATTATCATTCGAGCAACTGTTGAATTGACAATGCAATTAGGTTAATTTATAATTTGATTTAAAATAAGACATTAATTTTAGACACCCATGTAACCTATATAGATACTTATATTACTTACCGGAGGAATATTATTTCGTCGGTATACATATCCACGTGTTGGGAAAGAGCTTTAAGGGAACATTAGTGTAATTAGTAGGAGGAACGAAGCGCTCTCCTTGTCCAGGAAAGTAAAGCTTCGACGGGAATATTGTTTAACAATTGTTGTGCAACATTTGAAGGTGTTCCTCGTGTTTGCCAATAAATTACCTATGATACACTTTTTCTCCTTTTCCATGCTTTGGTGCTTGCTATTTTTCTGTGTTAGAATTTTTTCCTTGGCGAAAACAAACTGTCCGAAATATTTAAGCAACGGTAGCTGATTAATGGGAATGCCATTTCTGTTCGTCTACTTGGTGGTGCGATAACTCATGAACGGTTTGAGATTTTTCATTGTCAATTTACATTACTGATTTAAACCAAACAAAACATAATGTGAACAGGTTGTCACCGTGTTGACATTTTTAAAGGTTTTTGGATGAACTTTGGCATTTTTGAAAATTTTCAAATGTTTTCAACAGTATTTTGCTTTTACAATGGTTTATTTATGTCGAGTTTATTCAAATTGAAAAATGTTAGAAATTTTAATTAAATATAACTGTGCAGTGTCTTTCCTCTTAAATTATGTATTGCAAGGCATGAAAATAATTTTGGTGGTCGATTTAGCTTGAAATACGAAATTAAATTTATCCAGAGATAGTTGTACTATAAATTACTTTTTACTGCACCTGCACACATGCTTGCATATTAAAATATTAAATTATAATAAAAACTTCATGCATAGCAACTATAAAAATATACATAAATTGAAATATTGAAAATAACTTGTAAAATTTACTGTATTATTCGGATCTCTTAGAAATATTTATGTCACGGGGGATACTAATATTATGGAAGAACTCGTGTTACCTATTTTAATATCAGTTCGATGAAGACGCTACCAGTATTACAGGACCCAACTATGTCATTACTCATTATAAGTACTAGCAGCGCATAAAAAATGGCTGTAGCCTTTTTGTTGGCTCTAGTTGTGCAACATTTTGAAGGTGTTCCAAAAATGTTTGTTAATAAATTATGATACAGATTTTGTTCATTTCTATGATTTGGTATTTACGCTATTTTTTGCCTGAGAATTCTTTGCTTGACCGAAAGAAACTCTCATAAATTATAATTGGGCGGTAGATGATTCATGGCATTGCCAATTTGCTGTTTTTCAGGTAAGTTCACTTTTCAAATAAGTAGGTAACTGCTGCCTAGATCTACGAGCAAAAATTTTGTGCGGGAAAGTAGAAAAAAATATATCCGTGGATATTTTGAACTTCTACATCATAGATTTAGTTTTTGCTCAAATCTCTGAACATTATACTATATATATCTCTTAACTGAAATATATGGGAGGCGCGATTCCAATTACATATAAAATGGTAACTCAATAAAAAGTGTAACTTCATCGGACTTTATACATATAGTAAAGATATAAATATAAAGATAAAATATTTAAATATATAAATTGGATTTTAAACGAAATGTAATGTAAATGTGTCTTGATATTTTCCCGAACAAAAAGTACTGAAAATAACCACCATTTAGTGTAGCTTTATTGTAACATATTTGGTAGGTATACAATATTACTTTTTTAAATGAACATCAAAATTAAATGATTTCAGTCTTAGATTTCCACAAAAAGGCATGACATAAAAATATTACATGAAAAAATCGAGATTTTACACATTCGCGTTATACGTAAAACAGCTGGTCATCGTGTTGGAAATTGTAGAGCAAATTAAACAGTATAACTGCTTCAACATTAATAAAAGTTAGTTGAATGCCGATTTTACACCATACCCTTCCTCGAACATTTATTGATTGTAGTTTCTCAGGTGTTTAAATCAAAATAGTTTTCCAGAGCGTAGAGTAGGGCTGCAAGTTTAAGTGCATGCTTAAAAGGCTTTACCTAAGCATATACATAATTTGGAATGTGTCGAAATATTTTTATGTTCAATGTACTTTGAGGTATCGATCAAATATAAAGGAAATGAATCATTTACACTAGGCTAAATGTATGTAGCAGATATATTATGCATTTACGGCATATGTACGTCTTCAACGGATGCAGCTGAAGAATTTAAATCTTCAGCATCTTTCTTTTTCTTGGTCGCTGCCTTGACTTCACCTTTAGTATAAATAAGAATGATAAATGTATATTATTACAATATATAAAATAAAAATTATATGGATATAAATAACACTTACGTTTCTGCTTGCAGTATTTATAATGCTGTCGCACACCCTTCATCCCTGGGTATTCTTGGTTGCAAAATTTGCATGGAATATTTGGCAATTTTATGCCGGCATCTGGCCCATGTGTCATCCTCCAATGTGCCACGGCGGATTCTTTAGTTGTATAGGAATTGTGCGGCGGCTCACATAACTTGCAGAGATGCTCCTTTCGCGCCTTATAGTTTGTCTGTGCAATAGAAAAGGAAAGGCTACATAAAGTTCCATGCCTAAGCAGCCTAAAGTTCTTGGAGCATGTGAACATTATTTACCGCAACTCCATCGATTGAAACAATGTGGTCGTCATACATACTAGCATTTTTACGCCTCCGCACTGCTTTCAGAAAAATATGGCCAGCGGACAAAGCAGTACGAGCAGACGTAGTAGTAGGAGCAGTCGGAGTAGTATGAGTGGGATTCGACCCTTCCTGAAAAATAGTATAGGTATACTAAGTGTAAGTAATATTATGAATATATAAATTATTATAATAATACTAACGTAAGTACCGACAGCTACTTATAGTGACGGCTACTTCAACACAGAATTTATAACTGTTTAAGTTGCGGAAATGGGCCTGAAATTGTTTCGGGGCGCTGCTGGTAAGCTCCTCTCCGCGGGGCGCCCCCAGGGAACCCTTCCATGTTAGGTCTCCGGACGCCGCCCAAAAAAATTAAAAGTAACCTGTTGGGCACCGCAGGGGTCCAAAAGAAGCAATTTTTTAACTCGCGGAGGAGCTCCACAAAAATTAATATAATTCTGGACGTCCGAAAAATTAATCGTTTTGCTGGCAGAGCAGCTTCCCGAAAAATTGCCCGGGTGCCTGGCGGTTAGTCTCAACTTCCGCGCCCCAAAACCAAAAATCGCAGGCCCGTGGGGAAAATAGGCAGATTAAAAAATTAATCATATTACCTATTTTTAAACCATTTTCTTTCAATCAGGGTTTTAATGTTCAGTGACATTAATTCGTATATGTATACCACGAATCAGGCCCGTATTGAATGGGTGGGCTTTCGGGGCTGGAGCCCCCCCCCCATCCCGAAATCCAGGAAAAGAGGAATTGTCACATAACTATGTGGTGGTCGGGGATGTTCTTACATTACCTTTTCAACAAGATAAGAAAATGTTGTTTTCCTCTTCAAAGATGTTGAAGGTGCCGATGATTTAGGTGAAGCAGAGATGATCAAATCTTGCTACAAAGCAAAATATTATATTTACTAATTTTTACTTATTTAACTGATATGTTCACATAATAAAAACTCCTCCACTTAGGTTATCAGTTTTTCCATATTTGTTCGGTGTACTAGGAAGTCTTACGAGTTTTACTGTGGGAATCAGATTGATGGATTGAATATTGGTAGACAGACTGTTATTTGTGGTTTTGCGTTTGAACTGGTAGGAAAGATGTTTTCACTTCCCGTATCTTCAAAACTGATCCCATCATAGTGAGGAGTACTCGAACTCTGTTCGCTATTTTCAAATTTTATTTTCTCGAATGTGATTTCACTTGTTCTTAATTCTTCAATCAAGACTGGGATTTCACCCACATAAACAAATAGTGGTTGTACTTCCACTTTCCAAATACATTTACTAGTGCCTGAGAGAAGTTAACTTTTATCATCCGGAAATGGGACTGGCTGATGCTAAACAACACACTATTTGTTGTAGAAATAGTGGTTGTGCACGGCATATAAAATG